>BOPN01001201.1:247500-252500 GCA_017312705.2 Penaeus japonicus
AATTGAGATAAATTTTACCTGCATATGCATTATCACTTGATACAACGACAAAGAAGGAATTAACAAGGCAGATGGTAAATTATGTATCGTTTGTAAAAATGGCATTCCTAATTATTTATGAAACTAGCCAACATAATTACTTTAATATTGGCTAATACAAAAATTTCTTTGAATGATTTTAACGTCATTATTTTATCATGAGCTGATGCAGATTACCTTTAATTCACTTTAAATCTATCACATTGATATTGGCCAGTACAAATTCTCTCTAAGAGAATTGAATATCGGTTAATTCAGAATTTTTTGTGATTTGAACGTTATCATTTTTCATATCGACTAATGCCCCCCCCCCTGAAAAAAAATCTTCCTTTTGTTTGATATAATACCTTTCGCCCTAATTTATATTCTAAAATTCTCCTAACACCCTTCTCTCCGTTCGTCAAGAATATCCTGAACAATAATAATTAACAACACGTAAAATAAACTAATTATATCATAAAATTATATAAAATTATAAAATAATCATATCATCAAATTATGATTATATTCCAAATTCCAATCTAACCAAATAACAAAGCGACAGTATTCATCAATCCATCAGTCCAGCAAAACGAATAAGAAATCGTGATATTGATAAAAGTCCAACCAATGCAAAAGCAACATATCTGCACACAATCTGCACGATAACTAATATAGCGCTCACTTTCAATTACAAGGGTCGAGGTCCATGCTTTTTATTGCAACGGTAAGAACAGAATCTTTGGTAAGAGCAGAATCTCCTTTAAGAACAGATCTCCGTTAAGAACAGAATTTCCGTTAAGAACAGAATCTCCTTTAAGAACAGATCTCCGTTAAGAACAGAATTTCCGTTAAGAACAGAATCTTCGGTAAGAACAGATCTCCGTTAAGAACAGAATTTCCGTTAAGAACAGAATCTTCGGTAAGAACAGATCTCCGTTAAGAACAGAATTTCCGTTAAGAACAGAATCTTTGGTAAGAGCAGAATCTCCTTTAAGAACAGATCTCCGTTAAGAACAGAATTTCCGTTAAGAACAGAATCTCCTTTAAGAACAGATCTCCGTTAAGAACAGAATTTCCGTTAAGAACAGAATCTTCGGTAAGAACAGATCTCCGTTAAGAACAGAATTTCCGTTAAGAACAGAATCTTCGGTAAGAACAGATCTCCGTTAAGAACAGAATTTCCGTTAAGAACAGAATCTTCGGTAAGAACAGAATCTTCGCTAAGAACAGAATCTTCGGTAAGAACAGATCTCCGTTAAGAACAGAATCTCCTTTGAGAACAGAATTTTAGTAAGAACAGAATCTTCGCTAAGAACAGAATCTTCGCTAAGAACAGAATCTTCGCTAAGAACAGATCTCCGTTAAGAACAGAATCTCCTTTGAGAACAGAATTTTAGTAAGAACAGAATCTTCGCTAAGAACAGAATCTTCGCTAAGAACAGATCTCCGTTAAGAACAGAATCTCCTTTGACAACAGAATTTTAGTAAGAACAGAATCTTCGCTAAGAACAGAATCTTCGCTAAGAACAGAATCTCCGTTAAGAACAGAATCTCCTTTGAGAACAGAATTTTGGTAAGAATAGAATTTCCGTTAAGAACAGAATCTCCTTTAAGAACAGATCTCCGTTAAGAACAGAATCTCCTTTGAGAACAGAATTTTAGTAAGAACAGAATCTTCGCTAAGAACAGAATCTTCGCTAAGAACAGAATCTCCGTTAAGAACAGAATCTCCTTTGAGAACAGAATTTTAGTAAGAACAGAATCTCCTTTAAGAACAGATCTCCGTTAAGAACAGAATCTCCTTTGAGAACAGAATTTTAGTAAGAACAGAATCTCCTTTAAGAACAGATCTCCGTTAAGAACAGAATCTCCTTTGAGAACAGAATTTTAGTAAGAACAGAATCTTCGCTAAGAACAGAATCTTCGCTAAGAACAGATCTCCGTTAAGAACAGAATCTCCTTTGAGAACAGAATTTTAGTAAGAACAGAATCTTCGCTAAGAACAGAATCTTCGCTAAGAACAGAATCTCCGTTAAGAACAGAATCTCCTTTGAGAACAGAATTTTGGTAAGAATAGAATTTCCGTTAAGAACAGAATCTCCTTTAAGAACAGATCTCCGTTAAGAGCTGAGAATCTCCTTTGAGAACAGAATTTTAGTAAGAACAGAATCTTCGCTAAGAACAGAATCTTCGCTAAGAACAGAATCTCCGTTAAGAACAGAATCTCCTTTGAGAACAGAATTTTAGTAAGAACAGAATCTCCTTTAAGAACAGATCTCCGTTAAGAACAGAATCTCCTTTGAGAACAGAATTTTAGTAAGAACAGAATCTCCTTTAAGAACAGATCTCCGTTAAGAACAGAATCTCCTTTGAGAACAGAATTTTAGTAAGAACAGAATCTTCGCTAAGAACAGAATCTTCTTTAAGAACAGATCTCCGTTAAGAACAGAATCTCCTTTGAGAACAGAATTTTAGTAAGAACAGAATCTTCGCTAAGAACAGAATCTTCGCTAAGAACAGATCTCCGTTAAGAACAGAATCTCTTGAGAGAACAGAATTTTAGTAAGAACAGAATCTTCGCTAAGAACAGAATCTTCGCTAAGAACAGAATCTCCGTTAAGAACAGAATCTCCTTTGAGAACAGAATTTTGGTAAGAATAGAATTTCCGTTAAGAACAGAATCTCCTTTAAGAACAGATCTCCGTTAAGAACAGAATCTCCTTTGAGAACAGAATTTTAGTAAGAACAGAATCTTCGCTAAGAACAGAATCTTCGCTAAGAACAGAATCTCCGTTAAGAACAGAATCTCCTTTGAGAGTAAATTTTAGTAAGAACAGAATCTCCTTTAAAGACAGATCTCCGTTAAGAACAGAATCTCCTTTGAGAACAGAATTTTAGTAAGAACAGAATCTCCTTTAAGAACAGATCTCCGTTAAGAACAGAATCTCCTTTGAGAACAGAATTTTAGTAAGAACAGAATCTCCTTTAAGAACAGATCTCCGTTAAGAACAGAATCTCCTTTGAGAACAGAATTTTAGTAAGAATAGAATTTCCGTTAAGAACAGAATCTCCTTTAAGAACAGATCTCCGTTAAGAACAGAATCTCCTTTGAGAACAGAATTTTAGTAAGAACAGAATCTTCGCTAAGAACAGAATCTTCGCTAAGAACAGAATCTCCGTTAAGAACAGAATCTCCTTTGAGAACAGAATTTTAGTAAGAACAGAATCTCCTTTGAGAACAGAATTTTGGTAAGAATAGAATTTCCGTTAAGAACAGAATCTCCTTTAAGAACAGATCTCCGTTAAGAACAGAATCTCCTTTGAGAACAGAATTTTAGTAAGAACAGAATCTTCTTTAAGAACAGATCTCCGTTAAGAACAGAATCTCCTTTGAGAACAGAATTTTAGTAAGAACAGAATCTCCTTTAAGAACAGATCTCCGTTAAGAACAGAATCTCCTTTGAGAACAGAATTTTAGTAAGAACAGAATCTCCGTTAAGAACAGAATCTCCTTTGAGAACAGAATTTTGGTAAGAATAGAATCTTCGGTAAGAACAGAATCTTCGCTAAGAACAGAATCTTCGCTAAGAACAGAATCTCCGTTAAGAACAGAATTTCCGTTAAGAACAGATCTCCGCTAAGAACAGAATTTTGGTAAGAACAGAATCTTCTTTAAGAACAGATCTCCGTTAAGAACAGAATCTCCTTTGAGAACAGAATTTTAGTAAGAACAGAATCTCCTTTAAGAACAGATCTCCGTTAAGAACAGAATCTCCTTTGAGAACAGAATTTTAGTAAGAACAGAATCTTCGCTAAGAACAGAATCTTCGCTAAGAACAGAATCTCCGTTAAGAACAGAATCTCCTTTGAGAACAGAATTTTGGTAAGAATAGAATTTCCGTTAAGAACAGAATCTCCTTTAAGAACAGATCTCCGTTAAGAACAGAATCTCCTTTGAGAACAGAATTTTAGTAAGAACAGAATCTTCGCTAAGAACAGAATCTTCGCTAAGAACAGAATCTTCGCTAAGAACAGAATCTTCTTTAAGAACAGATCTCCGTTAAGAACAGAATCTCCTTTGAGAACAGAATTTTAGTAAGAACAGAATCTCCTTTAAGAACAGATCTCCGTTAAGAACAGAATCTCCTTTGAGAACAGAATTTAGTAGAATTAGAATCTTCGCTAAGAATTAGAATCTTCGCTAAGAACAGAATCTCCGTTAAGAACAGAATCTCCTTTGAGAACAGAATTTTGGTAAGAATAGAAATTCCTTTAAGAACAGAATCTCCTTTAAGAACAGATCTCCGTTAAGAACAGAATCTCCTTTGAGAACAGAATTTTAGTAAGAACAGAATCTTCGCTAAGAACAGAATCTTCGCTAAGAACAGAATCTCCGTTAAGAACAGAATCTCCTTTGAGAACAGAATTTTGGTAAGAATAGAATTTCCGTTAAGAACAGAATCTCCTTTAAGAACAGATCTCCGTTAAGAACAGAATCTCCTTTGAGAACAGAATTTTAGTAAGAACAGAATCTTCGCTAAGAACAGAATCTTCTTTAAGAACAGAATCTCCGTTAAGAACAGAATCTCCTTTGAGAACAGAATTTTGGTAAGAATAGAATCTTCGGTAAGAACAGAATCTTCGCTAAGAACAGAATCTTCGCTAAGAACAGAATCTCCGTTAAGAACAGAATTTCCGTTAAGAACAGATCTCCGCTAAGAACAGAATTTTGGTAAGAACAGAATCTTCTTTAAGAACAGATCTCCGTTAAGAACAGAATCTCCTTTGAGAACAGAATTTTAGTAAGAACAGAATCTCCTTTAAGAACAGATCTCCGTTAAGAACAGAATCTCCTTTGAGAACAGAATTTTAGTAAGAACAGAATCTTCGCTAAGAACAGAATCTTCGCTAAGAACAGAATCTCCGTTAAGAACAGAATCTCCTTTGAGAACAGAATTTTAGTAAGAATAGAATTTCCG
>BOPN01001201.1:262500-270000 GCA_017312705.2 Penaeus japonicus
CTCTTCCCCTTCCTCACTTTCCTCTCTTCCCCTCCTTCCTCTTCTTCTCTATCCTTCCCTCACCTTCCTCTTTTCCCCTCCCTCATCTTCCTCTCTTCCCCTCCATCACCTTCTCTTCCCCTCACTTTCCTCTCTTCCCCTCCTTCACCTTCTTCTCTTCCCCTCACCTTCCTGTCTTCACCTCACTTTCCTCTCTTCCCCTTCATCATCTTCTTCTCTTCCTCTCTTCCCCTCTTTCACTTTCCTCTCTTCCCCTCTTTCACCTTCTTCTCTTCCTCTCCCTTTCCTCTCTTCCCCTCACCTTCCTGCCTTCCCCTCACCTTCCTCTCTTCCTCTCCTTCACCTTCTTCTCTTCCTCTCCCTTTATACATATATATTTATAAATATAAATATATATGTATGCCAATAGAGCAAAGTCACGTAAAAAAGAATAAGAAGAAAAAGAAAGAAAAAAGCGACCCAAGCAACGGCAAGCAAAGACGGGAAAAGCAAAACAGTAAAAGCCCGAAATTCAAACGCAGAAAGTGTCCGTAGTTAAAACAAATTACCATATAAAGTCTAGGGGGCATAAAACCCATCGTAGCGCTATCATTCCAGCATTCGAGCGCTCACTCGGTTTCACTCGGGCTCAACTCTGGGCTCAACTCTGGGCTCAATTCGGGCTCACTCGGGCGGACGGCTGTGCTGCAAGTTTTAATTAACAGCGTGTAAAGCCGACCCTCCTGTTCCCTCTGTGCTGCTGCTGCTGCTGTACTTCTACACCGCCGGTCTCGCTCTCCTGTGCGGCCTACCCCTGTTCTTCTGTACGCCCTCCCCTCGTCCTCCCCTCTACCCACCTCCTCTCTTCTCCCCTCTACCCACCTCCGCTCTTCTCCCCTCTACCCACCTCCTCTCTTCTCCCCTCTACCCACCTCCTCTCTTCTCCCCTCTACCCACCTCCTCTCTTCTCCCCTCTACCCACCTCCTCTCTTCTCCCCTCCACCCACCTCCTCTCTTCTCCCCTCTCCCCACCTCCGCTCTTCTCCCCTCTACCCGTCTCCTCTCTTCTCCCCTCTACCCACCTCCTCTCTTCTCCCCTCTACCCACCTCCTCTCTTCTCCCCTCTACCCACCTCCTCTCTTCTCCCCTCTACCCACCTCCTCTCTTCTCCCCTCTACCCACCTCCTCTCTTCTCCCCTCTACCCACCTCCTCTCTTCTCCCCTCCCCGCGGCGTGTGACTTCGTCGTGGGAACGCTAGGTGGTTGCGGTGTTGCCAGCATCCGCTCCCCTCGCTCCTTTTTCGCCTTTCCTTCCTTTCCCCTCGTCACTCCTTCGTCGCCTTCTGCGTCCTCCTTCCCCTCGGCCGACGAGAGCCCCGACGACTTCCAGATCGTACTTGCAACGTCTCGAGGACGAGCTCTCCGACTCTTCTTCTCCCCTCGAGCGCCGACGCGAGTTGAGGGGAGAGACGCGGGCGAGGCGGGCGAGTTGTGGCAACAGTACCCAGGGTGTCATGTCATAAACAGGCACCGTAACCATGACAAATCGCCGCCCCTCACAAGGTACATCAGCGAGCGACCCCCTCTGAGTCACTCACTCACTGCGCGCAGAGGGGGAAATGCTCCTTCTACACGAGGAGAATTCGGCGAGCACTTGGAAGGCTGCAGAACGTCGTACAATGAGAGCGACGATATTATCTTTCTGATCATTTCGTGCGCCTGAGGGGACAGCCAATGAGGAATTTTATAGCAGGAAAAGGAAGATGTAAGAGTTAAAATGTGAGCGATAAACTGACCCTCCGGACTTCGTCAAAGGAATTTCCTCCCCAGTATAAAATTGATTTCGAATAATCTAATCGCGTGACCAACGAGCAAGGAGAGAAAATTATAAAAGATAAAAGAATTCTGTGTCAAAAAAAAGAAAGAAAAAGAAATAAAGGAAGAAAAGAAAGAATGAAAAGGAAAGAAAGAAGGAAAACGAGAAAAAGATTTGTTTATATATATATATATATATATATATATATATATATATATATATATATATATATATATATATATATAAGAACGTTGTATAAAAAAGAACTTTGTATAAAGAGAGACCTTCATATAAAAAAAGATCTTTGTACAAAAAGAGAGCTTTATCTAAAAAAAAGAGCTTTGTATTAAAAAAAGGAACTTCTTATAAAAAAGGGACCTTTAATAAGATGACAAAGTGCCATCAGAAAAAGACTCCCCTCGCCGCCTCTTGTCCTGGACCCAAAGTGGCGACCGCACACTTTAGGGTGTCTCAGGTCCGGGGGAGGGGAGGGGGGAGGGGGGAGAGAAAATTACAATTCTCCCACAGACGAAACGAGAGAGAGATAGAAAAAACAACAACAACACAAACAACAACAACCTTCCTCTTTCCACCTATCCTCATTTACAACAGAGGAGGAGGAGGAAGTGGAGTGAGGAGGAGGAGGAGGAAGAGAAGAAGAAGGAGGAGGAAGAGAAGAAGAAGGAGGAGGAGGAAGAGGAGGAGGAGGAGGAGGAGGAGTAAACTAAAACACCTGCGCGGACACGAGCGAATTAAAACTTGTCTCTCGAAAGGCGGTTCACGAATCTGATATCCATTCGTGTCGGTGATGGAGAAGGGGAGCGGAACCCTCTGTCTGCTGCGGGAATCAAGAGACAAGAGGGGAAAATTAGGGGAAACAAAGAGGAGTGAGGAGGAGGAGGAGGAGGAGGAGGAGGAGGGGGGGGAGGAGGAGGAGGAGGAGGAGGAGGAGGAGGAGGAGGAGGAGGAGGAGGAGGAGTGAGGGGGAGGGGGAGGAGGAGGAGGAGGAAGAGGAGTGGGGAGGAGGAGGAGGAGGAGGAGGAGGAGGAGGAGGAGGAGGAGTGAGGAGGAGGAGGAGGAAGACGAGAAGGAGACAGAAGAAGAAAAAGAAAACGAAGAGGAAGCGAGAGAGGAGGCAGAGGTAGAGGAAGAAGAAGAAAAAGAGGAAGGGGAAGAACAGAAGAAGAAAGAGAAGAAGGAGTAGGAGAAGAAGAAGGCGAGAGAAAGAAAAGGAAGAGCGAGAGGCGGAGACAGAGGAGGAAAGGGAGATGGGGACGACGCCGCGAAGCATAAAACAAAAGACTTGAGGTGAGGATGAGGATGAGGAGATAATGGAGCGAGAATAGGGAAGGGGCAGAAGGCGAGGAAGACGTAAAGTGCAAGACAACGAAGAGAGTGTGTAGGGGACACGATGGAGCCATTAGCGATACGGCGATTAGGGTCGGAAGATGAAACAGAACGAAAAAAAAGAAAAAAATGGAAAAGATTCATACAAGACAAATTCAAAAGGAAAAACAACAACAGCGGAGAGCGTGAACAATACAATTCCAAAGATTGACATTCTTTCAAAATTGTATATAAAACACACACACACACACACACACACACACACACACACACACACAGACAATCTCTGCCTAGTCGACACTTAACTGACTAAAAAGTGACATGAAACAAGAATTAACTCCGTCCTACTTGTATCCTAACGTCCACCCCCCCTCCCCCCTCACACATCATAAGGAGGAAGACGATCCCAAAATTACAGTGTAGACTCGGCAACCATAGCATTAAGATATCAAGTATATCATCAGAATATTCCATATTATTAACTACAAGAGAGAGAGATAAAAAAAGATCGAAGGAAAAAAAGGGCCTTTCTCTCGGAAAAAGAGACATGAGAGGTGAAGTGTGCGGTTAAGAAAAGACAAAGGAAAGACGGTGCCTGAAGCCTCGTAATGACGAGGCTTGGAAAGTAGGAGGAGAAGTCCCTCCTTTTTTTTTATTTTATTTTTTTGTCCCTCTGCCTTTTTTTCTCCTTTTTTTCTTAATATGATTCTATTCTCGGCTATTTTTCTGAACCTTGGTTGTCTCTTTTTGTTTTTATTTCTTTTTCTTTTTCTTTCTTTTTTATAGGAAATGACAACGCTCAGCTGAGACAGGGTGGGACAAGTGCAGGAGTGTAGGAGAACTGTCATGCAACGATACTCACAGAAGCATATGCGCATTTACGAATTAATAAAAAAGAACATGCAAACACGCATATTTTATCTTGCAGGCAGGGTAGACATGGGACAGGGTAGGAAGAGGAGACAGGAGGAGGACAGGAAAGGTTAACAGGGGGAAGGGTAGACAGGGGGCAGTCAGGATAGACAGGGCACAGGGTAAACAGGGTAAGCAGGGGGATGGTAGGGCAAGCGGGGTAGACATTGAGGAGGGGGGGGGGGAGGAAGGGGGGAGGGCAGGACAGACAAGAATGGTATGGGGAAGGGGGAGGGGGAGAGGCAGGACATACAAGAAGGGTGGGGTTGGGGGGTTGGGGGGGGGGGGGGGGCAAAACGGACGTAAGTGAGATATGGAGGGTTTATTACAGGGCTGTGAAGCAATAAAAGAAGGTCATCGAACATGTGTTTGTACTCATCCTTCCTCTGTCGTGACCTGTACAATTTTCGTCGGTTTAGGGGAAGGATATTTCAGACATGTCCAATAACAACATGACCGTGCCCTGCCATGAGGCGGCGCGCGGAGAGGAAGGAAATGTGGAAATGCCAACCACTTGGACGATGCGGTCATGAGGTTCCTCTGTTCTGGGAAGGAGAAAACCGTCCACGATGCATATACAAAGGACCTGTAAGATAATGGCGGGATTTCATCGTTTGAACTGTTTTCATAAACGCGGAAATAATAAATTTGGGCGAAGCGATACATTTTCTTATTGTCACACGTTATGTGAATAAACAGTTTGAAATCGTTGCTGTTTTAGACTCAAACACGAAAGGAAATTGTGGTTTCACAATCCTTTTCTCTCATTTTCATACGCAATGATTCTTAAAAAAGGTGCGTCTTATAAATGTGCTTCGCTCAGGGGCATTATATTCATTACAGGACCATTCTTATATATTATTATAAATTATTATACATCATCATAAATTATTTAGGTCAACAATTCGCATAATTATTCATTATAATGAACTGTCATGCCCAGCTACTAACTACGTATTCCTTTCCTTTGATGTTATTTGATAATGATTTTATATAATTTCATACTATACATGTATCATTTTATATCATTATCATATTATACTATTATGTTATTCATTTGTTATTTTGTATCGCATTTGTTTCTTTTTATTTGCTTCCTTATATGTCTATGTTATTCAACTTCATCTATTATCATCATCTATCACTTCTCTTCTTTTTCTTCGTTTGTTCTCTATCTCTCTCTACCCGCCAGTCTCTCTCAGTTTGCCTCTGTCTCTGTTGCCGTCAGTCTGTCATTGTCTCTCTCTCTTTCTAACTCTTTCTCTCTACCTATCAGTCTCTCTCAGTCTATCTGTCTCTCTCTTTCAAAGTCACTCTTCCCTCCTTATTTGTCCCTTTGTTCTCTCTGTCCCTCTCCCTCCTCCCATCCCCACCTAGCCCCCCCCCCCCCCCTCCTCTCCCTCATCTCTCGCTCCCCGTTCACTCTCCTTTTCCGCATTCCCCTCGATGTCTCTTCTGCTCCCCTCTTTCTCAGCCCCACCCTACCCCTACTTACACCCCTACCCCACCCCTACTTACACCCCTACCCCCACCCCCACCCCCACCCCCACCCCCATTCCCACCCCCACCCCCACCTCCACCCCCCTCTTCCAAGGTGGTCGTTGTACACGTGGTTTTAGTTTCACGCCGGAGACACGCAGGTGACGGGCATTTTTCACTAGTTG
Source organism: Penaeus japonicus (assembly GCA_017312705.2). Taxonomy (NCBI): domain Eukaryota; kingdom Metazoa; phylum Arthropoda; class Malacostraca; order Decapoda; family Penaeidae; genus Penaeus; species Penaeus japonicus. The sequence continues at coordinate 268,219 of BOPN01001201.1, forward strand.
ACCTCTGACCTGGGTCACTGTCGACCTTAAGGATGGTGGAGGAAGGGGTGGGGGCAGGGGTGGAGAGGAGGAGGAGGAGGAGGAGGTGGTGAAGGGGATGGGGAAAGGGTGGAGAAGTGGGAAGGGGGAGGATGGGGGGGATTTGTAATGCTACCGTCTGGTTTACCGAAGCTAAAACAAGAGAGGGAGGGGGATGGAGAGAGGGAGAGAGTGAAGGTGAAGGAGATGGAGAGGGAAAGCGTGGGATAGAGATAGAGAGATAAGTAGATGGACAAACAAACAGACAGGCAGAAAGACATGTATAGATATATAAATAGATAGATAGATAGATAGATAGAGAGAGAGAGAGAGAGAGAGAGAGAGAGAGAGAGAGAGAGAGAGAGAGAGAGAGAGAGAGAGAGAGAGAGAGAGAGAGAGAGAGAGAGAAAGAGCTAGGTTACTGAAAACGGTTGACGGTTGGTGTGAAACTCGACATAGGAGAAAAAAAAAACGGTTTGTTTGTTTTCTGTTATCATAATAATGGCAAGGATATTATCATCACCATTATCATCACGGCTGTTGCTCCATTAACACTATCATCAATGGTCAAAAAAACATAGAAACCTTCAAATATCAGATAAATAAAATAAACAAATTAGATAAAATACGAGATCAAAAATAGCACGAAAAATACGAACCACAAAAAAAAAAAAAAAAAAAAAAAAAAAAAGGTTAGAGGATCGGAAAGAAGGAGAAGGATATTAATGAGAGGTAGAAGGGTTAAAAAGGGTTAAAAAAAAGGGGTAACGAAGGAAGACGAAGGAGAGAGGGAGAGAGAGGGAGAGAGGGACAGCGGCACCTGTGAACTCTGCTACTGTTACGGGTTTCGGCTGTCATGGGGTCGAAGGAGAAGGGGGCGGAGGGTGGGCGGGGGTGGGCGGGGGTGGAGGGTGAGGTGGGGGTGGGGGTGGGGGTGGGGGGTAGGTGGTTGAAGAAGAGTTAGGGGTGTGTTCATTAGGGGAGGGGGAGGGGGTCTAAGGGTGAAATATTGGGTGTTTACAGGATGGTGGATTCTGTCTGGGATGCTGGAGGTTGAAATTGGGGAGGACAAATGCACCCTCCCACTCATGTACTGTACATATATCTATTTCTGTATATACATATACATACATATACATATACATGCATACATACATACATACATACATACATATATGTATATGTATATATATATATATATATATATATATATATATATATATATATATATATATATATGTGTGTGTGTGTGTGTGTGTGTGTGTGTGTGTGTGTGTGTGTGTGTGTGTGTGTGTGTGTGTGTGTGTGTGTGTGTGTGTGTGTGTGTGTGTGTGTGTGTGTGTGTGCGTATATATATAATATTAATATTAATAATAATAATAATAATAATAATAATAATAATAATAATAATAATAATAATAATAATAATAAAACACTGCCACAGCAAGAAAGAGTAAACTCGTAACGTTTCGAATTTGTAAAGAAAGTTCATCATAAGATGTAGGCAATCGAAAAAATCAATTTGATTCAGTGGCGGTGTTTTATTATTTTTATTTATTTCTGTATTGCGCACGTTATTGTGTTTGTGTTTTGTGATTGATACATATACATATGTGTGTGTGTGTGTGCGCAAACAAGCACGGTATGTGTGTGTGTGTGTGTGTGTGTGTGTGTGTGTGTGTGTGTGTGTGTGTGTGTGTGTGTGTGTGTGTGTGTGTGTGTGTGTGTGTGTGTGTGTGTGTGTGTGTGTGTGTGTGTGTGTGT
>BOPN01001201.1:280000-282500 GCA_017312705.2 Penaeus japonicus
ACATTCTTCAGCGCGAGCAGTTTGGCGTCATATTAAACGGTTCCCTCATTACTTATGCGTATCAAGCGAAGCCACCTTACCCTCGCTGGCGTTTGCCTTGGTGATAAGAGGTAATTTCCCCTCAGATGCCGCGGGGAGGGGAGGGGGAGGGGAGGGGGTAAGGGGGTGGGCAGGGAAGGGAGGTGGGGCAGAGGGTGGAAGAGCGGGTGAGAAGGGAGATGAGGGAAGAGGGAAGAGGGAAGAGGGAAGAGGAGGAGGTGGGCGGAGGGGGAGGAGGGAGGAAAATGAGGGCAAGGACGGGGTTAGAGAGGAGAGAGGAGAAAGGGGGAGGAGGCAAGGGAGGGAGGGAGGGAGGGAGAGAAGAGGAAGGAGAGTGAATGTCTACGCGGGAAATTTGAAAGACGAGGAAAGGATGAGGCGGATAAAGAGTGGAGATAGGAAGGGGGTGGGGGTGGGGTGGGGGGTAGGGGTAAGAGGAGAGGGCGAAGGAGGGAGAAGGGCGCTAGGGTAAAAAAAGAAGGAGGTGGGGGAAGGAAGAAAGGAATGGACGACTTCGAGGAGGCCTGAAAACTTTCGAGGGAACATGACAAGCGCCTTGGATACTCTGGTTTCTCACTGTCTTTTTTTCTTCTTTTTTTATCTGACGCCTGTTTTTTCCTCTCTTTTTTTCCTCACCTCTTACTGCTTACCCTCTTCTATATATATCTGTCCTCTTCCCCTCCTTTCTTCTCTTCATTCCCTTTCTCTTCTATTCTCACTCTTCTTACTTATTCTTATTCCTACCTTATACTTGTTCCTCTTCCTCCTTCTCCTCCTCGTCATTCTGATTTCGCTTCTTCACCACTTTTTCTCTTCTTCCTTCCTTCCATCTCTTTCTTCACCCTTCTTCTCCCTCCCCTTCCTCCTCCATCCCCTTCCCTTAAATCCTGCTCCCCAATCTTCTCACTTATCCCCTTCTTCCTTCCTTCCATCTCTTCCTCCTCATCCTCCTCATCATCATCGTCATCATCATCCATCCTCTTCCCCCAAATCCTTCCTCTCTCCCATCTCACCTATTCCCTTCTTCCTTCCTTCCTTTCCCTCACCCCTCTTTTCCCTCCTCCTCCTCCTCCTCCTCCATCCTATTCCCCTAAATCCTTCCTTTTTCTCTTCCCACCTATCCCCTCTTCTTTCCTTCCTTCCTTTCTTCCATCTCTTCCCTCACCCCCTCTTCTCTCTCGCCTCCTCCTCCTCCTCTTCCCCTAAATCCTTCCCCTCTCCCTTCTCACCTACCCCGGTCTATCTCCCCGCGCCTCGTCGGCGACAAGAATAGGAAGGGCAGACTATAATAAATGAGTACAAGTTATCTGGGGACCTTCTGGGAAACACCTTCATATGTTTACTCTGGATCACCGTCAGTAATTAATGGTAAGTCATAACCCCCTGGAACCAATTTTCCCCTTAATGACGACCTAAGTGGCGATAGGAGAGCGCTAAAGGGGACGAATTTATGACCTTTGACCTTTTGTTATAGTTTACACGGGCGATCATATGTGATTAATTGCGACATCAACGCGGTATCGTTTCGCGAATTTGATGGTCAACTTTTACGGGCGTCATTTGCATTTTATGTCCCTTTCATTGGGCCTTTTTCCCCCGCAGCTGGTGAGATGTCAATCCGGCCTGCTCGCGAGATGACACAAGAAGGAGGGGCGGAGTTGCAAATACATGGAGTGAAAGTGGTTCAGATCCTGTATGTTAATGCCCTCCCACGCAGGCCTGGGCCGCCCCTTTTTCTATACCTCTCTTGCTTTAAAGCTCATTGCTTAGGGGCAGAGGAGCCATCGCTCAGCTTTGAAGTCGCGCAATGCCACACGCAAACATGTACGCTTGTTTGTGCCTGATATCTATTAATCCTCTGATTATGCTCATAAATCTCTCGATCACTGTGTGAATGCATTGGGCATGTGTGGATATGTATATGCGGTTGTGTGTGTATGTATGTCTCTCTCTCTCTCTCTCTCTCTCTCTCTCTCTCTCTCTCTCTCTCTCTCTCTCTCTCTCTCTCTCTCTCTCTCTCTCTCTCTCTCTCTCTCTCTCGCTCTCTCGCTCTGTGTGTGTGTGTGTGTGTGTGTGTGAGTGAGTCCGCGCTTGCGGAAACGTACCTACAGAGCCTCCTACAGCCCGGCGGGCGCCATGTGCCGAGCGCCCTCCCAGCCCAGGTAACATCAAAGTATTCATTTAGGGCAGTAACCACCTCGCACCTGTGCCCATCCGTCGAGGGGGAACGAGGCATATCAATCGTTACTTCACCTCGCAGTCCTCGAGCATTTGTCCCGCAACAACACTCGTAATTCCTCCGAACTCTTCGCTATTATTTCACGATTTTACACGTGGCTGTACATCTGCAGCTCCGGTTATGATGAAGGGACGGCCGCTGAATCAAAGTTCATGCCCAATTTCCCCACATTGGTACATCACCTGCCAGCGCTGCACTCACTGCTGTTTGGCTCGTTTCCAA
>BOPN01001201.1:287500-290000 GCA_017312705.2 Penaeus japonicus
CTTTTCTCTTTTTCCTTCACTTTATCCATTCCTATGCCCTCTCCTCTTCCCAGCCCCTCTTCCACTTGTCCCTCTCCTCTCCTCCCCTTTCCTCTCCTCCCCTCTCCTCTCCTCTCCTCTCCTCTCCTGCAGCCGAGTTCGCCGTCACCAGACTGTCATTCGGAGGCTCGGCCGAGAGAGCTCATCGCTGGCCGAGCGAGTTCTTCTGCGGGTAATGGCCCCTCCCCCTCCCCCCTCAGCCCCCAGGGCCCTGTGACGTGTGACGGAGTGGTGGAACATCCCTGCCTGGACCAAAGAGGGGAACGAGGCTGACGAAAAGACAGGAGGAGGGGAGAAAGGAGGAGCAGGCCAGGGGCGGCTAGTCAGGGATGGACAGCTCAAAGCGCTTTTTAGCCACCTAGCGCCGCGGTCATAGCTTGCCCGCCTCGCCATGAAATATATACCGATATATGTGGCTGCTGCAGAGGCAGGCGTCTACGTCTGTTTTGTGTGTGTGTTGAAGGGGGGAGGGGGAGGGGAGGGGAGGGGAGGGGGTAGGGGTAGAGTTTTGCCCGTTTACGTAACACGCGAGCTCACCCCCGTGGCGTGATGTGTCGGCCTTGCTTCAGGGGGCCAGGGTGAGAGGAAAAGCTGGGTTGAGGGTAAAGAGGGAGGGGGGGGGGCCGGGATGAAATACACGCGGAAAGAAAGAAAAAAAAAAAAAAGGGTGACAGGAGGATAAGAGACTGATAAGAAAATGCCAGCGATAACAATAAACCCATTAGCTTCAGTCCATCCACTTCTTAGAAGGCCCGGAGGACATTGCGTAATGACCACTATCTTTATTATAAATATACACTCATCTTTACCACTGACTCGAAAATTTGTCTCGGCTTCGTGACTCACCGTTTTCCGGAGCACTTGAAACACCCAGTAAACAGCGGGTCATCGCATATGCACTTCAGACGTCAACCGAGAGGGGGGGAGGGAGACCTGTTTGTGATTTCTCTAGACTCCCGTTTTTTTTCCGTGGCGATTGGGGTTATTTACGAATACACGATATCGCGCCAGGCAAACAAACCACGCCGCAGCGGGAGCCAGGGGGAGCTGACTCGGCCTTTCATCGCCGGTTATCATGTTAGGATATGAGGATATTTTACCAATACGGGCGTGGGTAAGAGCGCTCTTTACCCCCTGCACGGAAATAGCGATATTTTCAAAAATAAAGTCAAGATTATGCCATGAACAGTCATGCGAGTGTTTCGCAGCAGGAAAGGCATTAACAAGCGTCTGTGCGTGTACGCTTGGCGTCATATGCTACGACAGACATACACAAAAACGTGCCCTCATGTATCTATCAAAATGCGTGTAATACGTATTACGCATATACGTTCACATGTATGCACACACACACACGCGCGCGTGCGCGCGCGCGCAGATCTCTCCTATGTGAGGCCTCCTCAGCATGGCGAGCATCTTGACCTCGCTGCGCCTGGGGGTGACGTTTAAGACGCTGCCAGAGACGTTTAAGACGTTGCTGGAGGGCCCGAGCATATAATTATGTCAATAAACGAGGATGACATGCAAGAAATCCTTCCCCGTCCGAGATCAGATACGAAGCAAAAATCTTGATGGAGTCGCCGGTTCTTGCAAAGCGACGGCCGCTGTTGCCTCCAGGCGCACCTAAATGCTCCTCGTTGTCTGCCTTTCTCCAACGGGAACCGGTACGGACATGTTTACACAACAACAAGGACAACAATAAAAAAAAGGAAAACAGACGGACACATGAGCAGATTCTGAACCAGTTCTCTCCCTCTTAAGGTTATGACGATCAGTTCCTCCTTAGCGGCGAGGTCACCCTAAGACCATCAGATCTGACCTCCATGCAATGCCACACTTGGTCAATTAAGGGTGACCAAGCCCCACACTCGCGGCCTCATACACACGCATATCAACACCCTAATCCGGCGAGCATCGTCAGAACCCGCCTGCGATCATATCACCCGCCGCCAACTTCATCTAACGTGTCCGAAGGAGGTGGGGGCGGCGTCGAGGGAGTGTGGGAAGGGCGTCGAAGCGAAAGCAAGTCACGCCTTTTTTTTATATCGCAATAACACCCCCGATGAAGACAACCTAGGATGACCTTGGTGTACCGGGGGGGTGGGGGTGGAGTGGAGGGAGAGCAAAAAGGGAAAGGAAGGCTTTGGGGTCGAAGAGAGAGAGAGAGAGAGAGAGAGAGAGAGAGAGAGAGAGAGAGAGAGAGAGAGAGAGGCAAGCAGGCTCAGCTGACCTTTGCACAGGCCAAACCTCCCTCTCCCTCTCTCCCCTTAACCTCTCGCTGTGTTGGTATTTGCTCAGCACTTGGGAGTGGCACTCCGCCACACGCACGCTGCATGTAAATCAAGAATCTAAAACCGTAATAAAAGGAGGATTGAGAACGGGGGAGCTGAGTGCGCCGATGGAAGGTAAAGGTAGACGAGGAACAAAGGAAAAGAAACTGCTTTGATTCCTTCTATGCCTA
>BOPN01001201.1:310000-315000 GCA_017312705.2 Penaeus japonicus
GTGATAATTATGAAGATTAATTTTTTTATCAAAAGCAAATATTGGAACATTGCCGCGGCAGCTATAGTAAAGGTAATAATGCAAATATAATTATCATTATCTTTATCATTATCTATTATCATATTTAATATGATCATCATTATTATCCATATCATTATTAATATCATTTTTTTTTTTATTGATGTCATCATTATCATTATTATCTTTCTATCATTTTACCATCATTATCATTATTGTTTCCATAATCATTTTTCAATTACCATTATCATTGACATTACTACCATTATTACAATCATCATTAACATTAGCATTTCCACTGCTATCATTAACATTCTGATGACTATCATTAATATGACCCCCTTTATTGATTATTATTACTATCATTATCATCATTACTATCAAGTGTAATTATAACCACAGTCACCATTATCATCATCCTTCGTATTATCATTATTATCATTATCATTATTGTTGTTGTTATCCTCTTCAATATTATCACTATGGTCATTGTATGACCATTATCATTATTACTATTGCTATTATTATCACTATCGTCATTATTGTTATTATCATTATTATTGTTATCATCATCACTACTATCATAACATTATCACTGTACATAATCATTACCATTTGTAATAACTACAATACCATTAATGCAATTGCTTTTTTGTCATTATTATCATTTCTTTTGTTACCATCATTACCAATAGCAACATCATCAAGGCCCATTCACTTAACATCTTGATAATTTCCTCAAAGCGGTCAAAGAAAATGGAATTCATTATCTATTATTATTATCTATTAACTATTCCCATTATTAACTATCAACTATTCCCATTATTAACTATTAACTATTCCTATTATTAACTGTTAACTATTCCCATTATCAACAGTTAACTATTCCCATTATTAACTAATAACTATTCCCATTATCAACTAATAACTATCCCCATTATTAACTATCAACTATTCCATTATCAACTAATAACTATCCCCATTATTAACTATCAACTATTCCCATTACTAGCTGTTAACTATTACCACTATTAACTATTAACTATTCCCATCATTAACTATTAACTATTCCCATCATTAACTATTAACCCTTCCCATTATCAAGTATCAATTCTTCCATAATTAATTACTATATAAAACTAAGAAAGGAGGGATGCAACTGGTAGGATCGTTGCCAAAATTATCATGACTAAATGATGATGATTTTGATGTTGATGCTAACGATAATCACGGGATAGTTGCGATAATGATGATAGGATTGATAGTAAAGATGATTACGTCAACAGCCGGATAACAAAGATGTAATTATAAATACGGTTCTAAAAATGGCGAGAATAATATTGAGAGAAATTATTACTATTACTATCATTATCGCTATCATTATCATATTTATCTACAACGCTAATAATAATAATAATAATAATAATAATAATGATGATGATAGTAATAATAATAATAATAATAATGATGATAATAATAATAATAATAATAATAATAATAATAATAATAATAATAATAATAATAATAATAATAATAATAATAATAATAATAATAATAATGATAATATTAATATTAATAATATTGATAATAACAATAATAATAATAACAACAAAAATAATAATGATGATAATCATAATATAAATAATGATGATAATAAGATAATAATAATAATAATAATGATAATAATAATAACATTAATAGCAAAAACAATAACAACAACAGCAGCAACAATAATAATGATAATAATTATAATAATAATAATAATTAATATTATTATTTTAATAATGATGATAATAATAATGGTAATAACAATAACACCAACATCACCATCAATAACCATAGTAGTGATAAAAGTAACAATAAAGATATATAATGATGATGAGGATAACAATATTAACATACAGATTACGTAACATCATGACTGTTAATACAAATTCAGTCTATCATTATTGAGAAGGCCCATATTTTGTTTATAGGACCATTCATTCCGTTCCATAAAATGAATATCATTATCAACGTGTAGAGATCTTTATTACTTCAATACTTCTACACTGCAATATAACTGAATCGACTGATTCTGTATTCACTCTACCTATACCAGAGAGAATTTCTCGTTTCTTTTTCTCGTTCAGAACCTGCAATTAAGCCAAGAAAGGCAGAGCAACATGGCCAAATAAGCCATTCATAAAACTCGTGTCTGACCTACACTCGAGATTCCTGAATCGCGTAGTGGCAAGCTGCAACAGAGCCCGAGAGAGTGCAACATCCCGATATAGACGGCGCTAACAATCTCTCCATTCACCGCACTACAATAACAGCGCAGGACCTCAAGCCAGAAAAGGGTCGACGAACTGTTCTTGTTCTAGAAAAGGAGGAAGAACTGATCGAGAGATCTCGTGTTCATCTTAGAATCTAGATTCTTTTGAAAGATGCTCGACCGTTGGGAGGGTTGGAGACAGGCGTAGCAGGTATGGGAGAAAGAGAGAGAGAGAGAGAAAGAAAGAAAAAAAGCAAATAAAAATGGGGAGAGGGAAAGGTGGTGAGGCTCTGGGTGGGTGTTGGGGGGGGGGGTGAGGGGGTAAGGGTGAGGACACAGCGGTGTGGAGGATACTGTGTTCGAGGGTAGGGAGGAGGAGGGGGAGGGGAGAGGTAAAGAAGAGGGGAATCGGAGGGGGTAGGAGGGGCGGAGGGGAAGGAGAGAGGGGGGGGGGTGAGGGGAGGAGGCAGGAGATGAGGGTAGGTGCTGGTGGTCGTCAAGCTGAGGTGGGCACAGGCATGTCTGAGGCACGATGTTCATCAGCAACCACAATGTTCACGAACAAGCGGGATACTGACGGTAAAACGAGAGCAAGAATCATGCAAAACTTGAGCGAGCGTTGCATGGACGCGACTGACCGACTGAAGGACACCGCACAGCTAAACAAACAACGAAATACACGGCGCGCACACTGGCACTGTCCGCGTAGGAGTTGGCATCGTGGCACTGTGGCCGTACCTTTGTGCGGTTACGTGGAAGATTTGTAGGGGCAAAGGTGGGTCACTTTTACAGCGTGGGTCGACCCCTGGATCTTCCTGCCTTGGCCGCGAGGGCTATTACCCATAGTGCACCCTGTTTACTGTGGACGTCGCAGGAAATTCAAAACAGCTGAACTGTTTTCTTGGGAATCGCATGCTTATCAGATTAATTGGCTCCATCTAAAGAAAAAACAAAAACAAGAAAAAAATAGAATCAACATTAACTGAAAATGAAAAACGAATATAAAGTAAACACTTGTCAAAAGCAGCTTTAGTGTTATAAAACAACAATCCTGTTTTATTGGACCTAACATAGAAACCTAAGGTCATAGAGCCTGGGCCCCGCGTGACATCCTGAAGCAGGTGCAAATTATTATATAACCCAGAGAGATTTATTAGCACAGCTAAAGATAAGACTGTCGGCTGTTTGGGCGTCTGGTTTTAACAACAACGATGCACGACTTGCACCCTCATTCTACATTTTCTAGTGTATTGGGAGATTTTAAATCAATATCTAGGTCTTAGAATTAAAATACTATAATTCACGAAAAAATACATCTATTTTGTGTGTTTAAAATACAGCCGTGGATCTCCTATGAATTCAAATTACAGCCGGGAACATCAGATCAACCTAAATTAAAGCCACGAATTTCAGCCCGACTCAAAATATCAACCTGAATTTCACACCATCTCGAAATATAACCACAAATTTCAGACCGAATCAAAACACATCCAAAAAAAGTCAACCCCAACAACCAAAATACAACCGCGTAATTTCACATCTACTCTAGAATAAACCAGACGAGATTCCTTCTCCTTCCTGTTCTTCCTGTTCTTCTCCTCCTTCTTCCTCTTCTCCTTCCTTCTTCCCTTCCTTCATTCCTTCCGAAAAGCCCCCACGGAGCCTCCTCATCGCCTCGGCCGTATCCCCCCCAGCGTCTTCTTCTTCTTCCCGTTCTTCCTGTTCTTCTTCTTCTTCCTCGCCTTCCTTCCTTCTTCCCTTCCTTCTTCCTTCCTTCCTTCCGAAGAGCCACCACGGTTCCTCGTCCGTATCCCCCCCAGCGACTCCTTCTCTCCCGCATTCCCGGATACCGACGCTAATGAAGGCCCTCTGATAATCATCCTTGTGCGCGCTGAGGAGACTAATCACGGCGTGTTATTACTTTCGGAGTCGCCGGGATACTCTTCATTTGGCGGAAAGAATGGATTAATTTCCGCAGATGGCATCTCCGCCCTCTCGATTCATCAAAGTCATTACTTACTTGGCGTGGCCTCGACGACCGGCTGGAGGCCCTCCTCACCTGGGGAGAGAGAGAGAAGGAAAGATAAGACGACTTTGTAGATACTTTTTTTTCTTTTTCCTTCTCTTTTCTTCGCTTAAGATGCCGAGATTTCATCTGGAAATGGAGTCGTGTTCCGACGCCGAAGAGAAAATGAAAGCCGAACCAAACCAAACGAAGAAACAAAGAGAAAACATGAAAGACAATTTGATCTGATCAGCTCAGACCGGTAGACCATTTCCTGTCCCACATCCTGCAGTGAGGGCCTGGCACCGCCTTGGCCCTCCTGCGCGGGTCTTGTCTCTGCCCGGAAGCTCGTCAAATGGACCGTCAAAAGAGAGAGAACAAAATCATTGTCAAATCTGAATTTCACGATCAATGAAAATCGTAATGCATATCTGTATCTGTGTCAAATCGTCGTTTCATTGTGAAGAAACACGTACTCGCTTTTGTACATGTAGTTGGTATGTAATCGATATGGCCAAAGACAAAGACAAAGAAATAACAAAAAAACTCATCGAATCAACAGTGACATGCACCAATAGACACAAAAAAGCATACGGTTCACAGCATATCCTCCTGGCGATAGGCTGTAGACATATACCAACAGAGTAAGTTCAGAAGAGTGAGAGAGAGAGAGAAAAAAAAAAATAGGAGACCGTTAGTGCGTGGAGGAGGCTGAATGGT
>BOPN01001201.1:330000-331130 GCA_017312705.2 Penaeus japonicus
ACGCAGCCGTGGCGCGGGGTTCCTGCTGTGTCAAGTATCTCCGGCGGCAACAACGGGCGTCTTGTGTCCGGCCCGTTTATGTTTTCTATTCCGAGACAAGTTTTCGATATTTTTGCCCCTGCTGTCTTATTTTATCTCGCCTTCTGTGTCTCCCTCTATGTACGTTTCTCTCTCTCTCTCTCTCTCTCTCTCCCTCTCTTCTTTCTCTTTCTCTCGCTTTCTCTTCTTTCTTTCTTTTTTTCGGGTCCCAATCTTCTTTATGTATTCACGGCCACTCATCTCGCGCACAAAGCGTTCACCATTCCATTTTCTGGCTCCTTTGCTTTTCATCTCTTGCACGAGCCGTATCTATGCGCGAGACTTAAGCATCGTTGAAAAATTGCAGCGAGAGGGAGGCGGGGGAGGGGGGGGGGAGGCGGAGGATGGGGGAGGGGGAGGGGGGAGGGGAGGGGGAGGGGGAGGGGGAAGGGGAGGGAGGGAGGGGGGAGGAAGAAGGATGGCATCACAGTGAGGGAAGGAGGGTCGGGAGGAACGGGGGGAGGGAGGGAGGGAGGGAGAGAAGGGAGGGGAGAAAAATAAAGGGGAAAATAATAATAAAAAAAAGGAGGCGAAGACGACGTCTAAGAAAAAGAAAAAAGAAAAAAACAACAACAATAACAACAACATAGCTTCTGGGGACCACTTTCAAGTTTCCTGACAGAACTCTGATAAAAGAAATCGTAACCTATAAAGTTTTCCTCAAGACAAGACTCGAATGTATTTTTACGGGAAAAAATCCAGAAGTAAGATAGCCAGGGGACGCAGCCAAGGGGGTAGAGCGGTAATCGGAAGACCGGAAGCGAAGAAATGAAAGAAAGACGAGGAGGAAGAGGAGGAGGAGGAGGAGGAGGAGGAGGAGGAGGAGGTGGATGGAGAAGGGAAAGAGATAGACACGAAAATCAGTAAGTAAATAAGATGTTACATTTTGTTGAACATTTATTTGGATTAAAAACAAAAACGAAAAAAAACTTAAATGTGACTGACAAAGTTCAGGGAGGGAGAGAGAGAGAGAGAGAGAGAGAGAGAGAGAGAGAGAGAGAGAGAGAGAGAGAGAGAGAGAGAGAGAGAGAGAGAGAGAGAGAGAGAGAGAG
>BOPN01001202.1:10000-17500 GCA_017312705.2 Penaeus japonicus
CGAGAAGTTCTCTTTTGTCTCCGGTCTATCAAGAGAAGTTCTCTTTCGTCTCCGGTCTATCAAGAGAAGTTCTGTTTCGTCTCCGGTCTATCAGAGGAAGTTCTCTTTTTGTCTCCGGTCTATCAAGAGAAGTTCTCTTTTGTCTCCGGTCTATCAAGAGAAGTTCTCTTTTGTCTCCGGTCTATTGAGAGAAGTTCTCTTTCGTCTCCGGTCTATTACGAGAAGTTCTCTTTTGTCTCCGGTCTATTACGAGAAGTTCTCTTTTGTCTCCGGTCTATCAAGAGAAGTTCTCTTTTTTGTCTCGGTCTATTGAGAGAGAGTTCTCTTTGTCTCAGTCATTGAAGTTCTCTTTGTCTCAGGGTCTATTGAAGAAGTTCTCTTTTGTCTCCGGTCTATCAAGAGAAGTTCTCTTTTGTCTCCGGTCTATCAAGAGAAGTTCTCTTTTGTCTCCGGTCTATTGAGAGAAGTTCTCTTTTGTCTCCGGTCTATCAAGAGAAGTTCTCTTTTGTCTCCGGTCTATTGCGAGAAGTTCTCTTTTGTCTCCGGTCTATCAAGAGAAGTTCTCTTTTGTCTCCGGTCTATTACGAGAAGTTCTCTTTTGTCTCCGGTCTATTACGAGAAGTTCTCTTTTGTCTCCGGTCTATTACGAGAAGTTCTCTTTTGTCTCCGGTCTATCAAGAGAAGTTCTCTTTTGTCTCCGGTCTATTGAGAGAAGTTCTCTTTCGTCTTCGGTCTATTACGAGAAGTTCTCTTTCGTCTTCGGTCTATCAAGAGAAGTTCTCTTTTGTCTCCGGTCTATCAAGAGAAGTTCTCTTTTGTCTCCGGTCTATCAAGAGAAGTTCTCTTTTGTCTTCGGTCTATCAAGAGAAGTTCTCTTTCGTCTCCGGTCTATCAAGAGAAGTTCTCTTTTGTCTCCGGTCTATCAAGAGAAGTTCTCTTTTGTCTCCGGTCTATCAAGAGAAGTTCTCTTTTGTCTCCGGTCTATCAAGAGAAGTTCTCTTTTGTCTCCGGTCTATTGCGAGAAGTTCTCTTTTGTCTTCGGTCTATCAAGAGAAGTTCTCTTTTGTCTCCGGTCTATTACGAGAAGTTCTCTTTTGTCTCCGGTCTATCAAGAGAAGTTCTCTTTTTGTCTCGGTCTATTAGTTCTCTTTTGTCTTCGGTCTATCAAGAGAAGTTCTCTTTTGTCTCCAGTCTATCAAGAGAAGTTCTCTTTTGTCTCCGGTCTATCAAGAGAAGTTCTCTTTTGTCTCCGGTCTATCAGAAGAGATTCTTTTTGTCTCGGTCTATTACGAAGTTCTCTTTTTGTCTCCACGATCTATCCAAGAAGTTCTCTTTCGTCTCCGGTCTATTACGAGAAGTTCTCTTTTGTCTTCGGTCTATCAAGAGAAGTTCTCTTTTGTCTCCGGTCTATTGCGAGAAGTTCTCTTTTGTCTCAGTCTATTACGAAGTTCTCTTTTGTCTCGGTCTATTACGAGAAGTTCTCTTTCGTCTCGATCTATCAAGAGAAGTTCTCTTTTTGTCTCGGTCTATTACGAGAAGTTCTCTTTTGTCTCAGGTCCTATCGAAGTTCTCTTTTGTCTCCGGTCTATCAGAGAAGTTCTCTTTTTGTCTTCCCGGTCTATCAAGAGAAGTTCTCTTTTTGTCTCCGGTCATCAGAGAAGTTCTCTTTTTGTCTCGGTCTATCAAGAAGTTCTCTTTTGTCTTCGGTCTATCAGAAAGTTCTCTTTCGTCTCCAGTCTATCAAGAGAAGTTCTCTTTTGTCTCCGGTCTATCAAGAGAAGTTCTCTTTTGTCTCCAGTCTATTACGAGAAGTTTCTCTTTGTCTCCGGTCTATTACGAGAAGTTCTCTTTTGTCTCCGGTCTATCAAGAGAAGTTCTCTTTTGTCTCCGGTCTATTGCGAGAAGTTCTCTTTTGTCTTCGGTCTATCAAGAGAAGTTCTCTTTTGTCTCCGGTCTATCAAGAGAAGTTCTCTTTTGTCTCCGGTCTATCAAGAGAAGTTCTCTTTTGTCTCCGGTCTGAAGTTCTCTTTTTGTCTCGAGTCTATTGCAGAAGTTCTCTTTTGTCTCCGGTCTATCAAGAGAAGTTCTCTTTTGTCTCCGGTCTATTACGAGAAGTTCTCTTTTGTCTCCGGTCTATCAAGAGAAGTTCTCTTTTGTCTCCGGTCTATTACGAGAAGTTCTCTTTTGTCTCCGGTCTATTACGAGAAGTTCTCTTTTGTCTCCGGTCTATTACGATAAGTTCTCTTTCGTCTCGGTCTATCCAGAAGTTCTCTTTTGTCTCCGGTCTATTACGATAAGTTCTCTTTTGTCTCCGGTCTATCAAGAGAAGTTCTCTTTTGTCCTCAGTCTATCAAAGAAAGTTCTCTTTTGTCTCCTGTCTATCAAGAGAAGTTCTCTTTCGTCTCCGGTCTATCAAGAGAAGTTCTCTTTTGTCTCCGGTCTATTACGAGAAGTTCTCTTTTGTCTCCGGTCTATCAAGAGAAGTTCTCTTTTGTCTCCGGTCTATTACGAGAAGTTCTCTTTTGTCTCCGGTCTATCAAGAGAAGTTCTCTTTTGTCTCCGGTCTATTACGAGAAGTTCTCTTTTGTCTCCGGTCTATCAAGAGAAGTTCTCTTTTGTCTCCGGTCTATCAAGAGAAGTTCTCTTTTGTCTCCGGTCTATTACGAGAAGTTCTCTTTTGTCTCCGGTCTATCAAGAGAAGTTCTCTTTTGTCTCCGGTCTATTACGGGAAGTTCTCTTTTGTCTTCGGTCTATCAAGAGAATTTCTCTTTTGTCTCCGGTCTATTACGAGAAGTTCTCTTTTGTCTCCGGTCTATTACGAGAAGTTCTCTTTTGTCTCCGGTCTATTGCGAGAAGTTCTCTTTTGTCTCCGGTCTATTACAGGAAGTTCTCTTTTGTCTTCGGTCTATCAAGAGAAGTTCTCTTTTGTCTCCGGTCTATCAAGAGAAGTTCTCTTTTGTCTCCGGTCTATCAAGAGAAGTTCTCTTTTGTCTCCGGTCTATTACGAGAAGTTCTCTTTTGTCTCCGGTCTATCAAGAGAAGTTCTCTTTTGTCTCCGGTCTATTACGAGAAGTTCTCTTTTGTCTCCGGTCTATTACGAGAAGTTCTCTTTTGTCTCCGGTCTATTGCGAGAAGTTCTCTTTTGTCTCCGGTCTATTACAAGAAGTTCTCTTTTGTCTCCGGTCTATCAAGAGAAGTTCTCTTTTGTCTCAGTCTATAGAAAGTTCTCTTTTGTCTCCGGTCTATTACGAAGTTCTTTTGTCTCCGGTCTATTACGAAGTTCTCTTTTTGTCTCAGGTCTATTTCAGAGGTCTCACTTTTGTCTCCGGTCTATTACGAGAAGTTCTCTTTTGTCTCCGGTCTATTACGAGAAGTTCTCTTTTGTCTCCGGTCTATTTCGAGAAGTTCTCTTTTGTCTCCGGTCTATCAAGAGAAGTTCTCTTTTGTCTCCGGTCTATTACGAGAAGTTCTCTTTTGTCTCCGGTCTATCAAGAGAAGTTCTCTTTTGTCTCCGGTCTATTGCGAGAAGTTCTCTTTTGTCTCCGGTCTATCAAGAGAAGTTCTCTTTTGTCTCTGGTCTATTGCGAGAAGTTCTCTTTTGTCTCCGGTCTATTATGGGAAGTTCTCTTTTGTCTCCGGTCTATCAAGAGAAGTTCTCTTTTGTCTCCGGTCTATTGAGAGAAGTTCTCTTTTGTCTCCGGTCTATTGAGAGAAGTTCTCTTTTGTCTCCGGTCTATTACGAGAAGTTCTCTTTTGTCTCCGGTCTATTACGAGAAGTTCTCTTTTGTCTCCGGTCTATCAAGAGAAGTTCTCTTTTGTCTCCGGTCTATCAAGAGAAGTTCTCTTTTGTCTCCGGTCTATCAAGAGAAGTTCTCTTTTGTCTCCGGTCTATCAAGAGAAGTTCTCTTTTGTCTCCAGTCTATTGAGAGAAGTTCTCTTTTGTCTCCGGTCTATCAAGAGAAGTTCTCTTTTGTCTCCGGTCTATTACGAGAAGTTCTCTTTTGTCTCCGGTCTATCAAGAGAAGTTCTCTTTTGTCTCCAGTCTGTGGAGAAGTTCTCTTTTGTCTCCGGTCTATTATGAGAAGTTCTCTTTTGTCTCCGGTCTATTACGATAAGTTCTCTTTTGTCTCCGGTCTATTGAGAGAAGTTCTCTTTTGTCTCCGGTCTATTGAGAGAAGTTCTCTTTTGTCTCCGGTCTATTGAGAGAAGTTCTCTTTTGTCTCCGGTCTATTGAGAGAAGTTCTCTTTTGTCTCCGGTCTATTGAGAGAAGTTCTCTTTTGTCTCCGGTCTATTACGAGAAGTTCTCTTTTGTCTCCGGTCTATTGAGAGAAGTTCTCTTTTGTCTCCGGTCTATTGAGAGAAGTTCTCTTTTGTCTCCGGTCTATCAAGAGAAGTTCTCTTTTGTCTCCGGTCTATCAAGAGAAGTTCTCTTTTGTCTCCGGTCTATTGAGAGAAGTTCTCTTTTGTCTCCGGTCTATTACGAGAAGTTCTCTTTTGTCTCCGGTCTATTACGAGAAGTTCTCTTTTGTCTCTGGTCTATCAAGAGAATTTCTCTTTTGTCTCCGGTCTATTACGAGAAGTTCTCTTTTGTCTCCGGTCTATCAAGAGAAGTTCTCTTTCGTCTCCGGTCTATCAAGAGAAGTTCTGTTTCGTCTCCGGTCTATCAAGAGAAGTTCTCTTTTGTCTCCGGTCTATCAAGAGAAGTTCTCTTTTGTCTCCGGTCTATCAAGAGAAGTTCTCTTTTGTCTCCGGTCTATTGAGAGAAGTTCTCTTTTGTCTCCGGTCTATTACGAGAAGTTCTCTTTTGTCTCCGGTCATGCGAGGATTCTCTTTTGTCTCCGGTCTATCAAGAGAAGTTCTCTTTTGTCTCCAGTCTATTGAGAGAAGTTCTCTTTTGTCTCCGGTCTATTACGAAGTTCTGCTTTTGTCTCCACGGTCTATTGAGAGAAGTTCTCTTTTTGTCGGTCTATCAGAAGTTCTCTTTTGTCTCGGTCTATCAGAGAGAGTTCTCTTTTGTCTCCGGTCTATCAAGAGAAGTTCTCTTTTGTCTCCGGTCTATTACGAGAAGTTCTCTTTTGTCTCCGGTCTATTACGAGAAGTTCTCTTTTGTCTCCGGTCTATCAAGAGAAGTTCTCTTTTGTCTCCGGTCTATTACGAGAAGTTCTCTTTTGTCTCCGGTCTATTACGAGAAGTTCTCTTTTGTCTCCGGTCTATTACGAGAAGTTCTCTTTTTGTCTCAGTTCTATCAGAGAAGTTCTCTTTTGTCTCCGGTCTATTGAGAGAAGTTCTCTTTCGTCTTCGTCATCACGAAGTTCTGCTCGTCTTGATTCTATCAAGAGGAAGTTCTCTTTTTTGTCTCAGTCTATCAAGAGAAGTTCTCTTTTGTCTCCGGTCTATCAAGAGAAGTTCTCTTTTGTCTTCTCAGTCTATCAAGAGAAGTTCTCTTTCGTCTCCGGTCTATCAAGAGAAGTTCTCTTTTGTCTCTTGATCTATCAAAGTTCTCTTTTTGTCTCCGGTCTATCAAGAGAAGTTCTCTTTTGTCTTGATCTATCCAAGAGAAGTTCTCTTTTTGTCTCCGGTCCTGTGCGAGAAGTTCTCTTTTGTCTTGATCTATCAAGAGAAGTTCTCTTTTGTCTCCGGTCTATTACGAGAAGTTCTCTTTTGTCTCCGGTCTATCAAGAGAAGTTCTCTTTTGTCTCGGTCCTATTGCGAAGTTCTCTTTTGTCTTCGGTCTATCAAGAGAAGTTCTCTTTTGTCTCCGGTCTATCAAGAGAAGTTCTCTTTTGTCTCCGGTCTATCAAGAGAAGTTCTCTTTTGTCTCCGGTCTATCAAGAGAAGTTCTCTTTTGTCTCCGGTCTATTACGAGAAGTTCTCTTTTGTCTCTGGTCTATCAAGAGAAGTTCTCTTTCGTCTCGGTCTGTGAAGTTCTCTTTTGTCTCGGTCTATCAAGAGAAGTTCTCTTTTTGTCTCGGTCTATTACGAGAAGTTCTCTTTTGTCTCGGTCTATTACGAAGTTCTCTTTTGTCTCGGTCTATTCACGAGAAGTTCTCTTCGTCTCGGTCTATCAAGAGAAGTTCTCTTTTTGTCTCGGTCTATTACAGTTCTCTTTTGTCTCCGGTCTATCAAGAGAAGTTCTCTTTTGTCTCCGGTCTATCAAGAGAAGTTCTCTTTTGTCTCCGGTCTATCAAGAGAAGTTCTCTTTTGTCTCCGGTCTATCAAGAGAAGTTCTCTTTTGTCTCCGGTCTATCAGAGATTCTCTTTTGTCTTCGGTCTATCAGAGAAGTTCTCTTTCGTCTCGGTCTATCAGAGAAGTTTCTCTTTGTCTGGTCTATCAAGAAGTTCTACTTGTCTCGGTCTATTGCAAGTTTCTCTTTTTGTCTCCGGTCTATTACGAGAAGTTCTCTTTTGTCTCCGGTCTATCAAGAGAAGTTCTCTTTTGTCTCCGGTCTATTGCGAGAAGTTCTCTTTTGTCTTCGGTCTATCAAGAGAAGTTCTCTTTTGTCTCCGGTCTATCAAGAGAAGTTCTCTTTTGTCTCAGTCTATCAGAAGTTCTCTTTTTGTCTCCGAGTCTATCAAGAGAAGTTCTCTTTTGTCTCGATCCTATTACGAGAAGTTCTCTTTTGTCTCCGGTCTATTACGAGAAGTTCTCTTTTGTCTCCGGTCTATTACGAGAAGTTCTCTTTTGTCTCCGGTCTATCAAGAGAAGTTCTCTTTTGTCTCCGGTCTATTACGAGAAGTTCTCTTTTGTCTCCGGTCTATTACGAGAAGTTCTCTTTTGTCTCCGGTCCTATTACGAAGTTCTCTTTCGTCTCCGGTCTATCAAGAGAAGTTCTCTTTTGTCTCTGGTCTATTACGAGAAGTTCTCTTTTGTCTCCGGTCTATCAGGAGAAGTTCTCTTTTTGTCTCAGTCTATCGAGAGAAGTTCTCTTTTGTCTCCGGTCTATCACGAGAAGTTCTCTTTTGTCTCCGGTCTATCACGAGAAGTTCTCTTTTGTCTCCGGTCTATTACGAGAAGTTCTCTTTTGTCTCCGGTCTATCAAGAGAAGTTCTCTTTTGTCTCCGGTCTATTACGAGAAGTTCTCTTTTGTCTCCGGTCTATCAAGAGAAGTTCTCTTTTGTCTCCGGTCTATTACGAGAAGTTCTCTTTTGTCTCCGGTCTATCAAGAGAAGTTCTCTTTTGTCTCCGGTCTATCAAGAGAAGTTCTCTTTTGTCTCCGGTCCTATTACGAAGTTCTCTTTTGTCTCCGGTCTATCAAGAGAAGTTCTCTTTTGTCTCTCTCTCTCTCCTCTCTCTCTCTCTCTCTCTCTCTCTCTCTCTCTCTCTCTCTCTCTCTCTCTCTCTCTCTCTCTCTCTCTCTCTCTCTCTCTCTTTTCCTCGTTCCCTCCCTCCCACCTTCCCTCCCTCCCTCCCTCTTTCTATGCCTCTCTCTCTCGCCCTCTTCCCTTCCACCCTCGAAGATAAGGGCACGACAAAACAGGTCTTCCGAGTACGTACAATT
>BOPN01001202.1:40000-47500 GCA_017312705.2 Penaeus japonicus
ATATATATATATATATATTTATATATTTATATATATATATATATATATATATATATATATATATATATATATATATATAATATGTGTGTGTGTGTGTGTGTGTGTGTGTGTGTGTGTGTGTGTGTGTGTGTGTGTGTGTGTGTGTATACCACACTTGTGCAATAAAAGCGAACTAGGAAAGTCAAGTCAAATGACCCACTGAAATGATGGACCCACTTTACCACTCAAGAGTTTAGTCTACGGTATTTCTCTTATGAATAACATATTTATCTTTTTTTCTCAATTAATTTAAGGGGGGGGGGTTATCTTATACGATGTAACTCTCATTGCAGTTTCATTTCCACGGTGACTTTGTGTATCTCGTGGTTCTTCTTCTTTTTTTTTCTCTCTTCCTCCTCCTCCTATTCCTTTTCCTCCTCTTCCTTCTCTTTTTCTTCACCTCTTCCTCATTTTCCTCCTCTTCCTTCTTCTTCTTCTTCTTTTTCTTCTTCTTTTTTTCTTTCTCCTTCTTCTTCTTCTTCTTTTTCTTCTTCCTCTTCTTCTTCTTCTCCTCCTCCTCCTCTTCCTCCTCCTCCTCTCCGCCTCTTCCTCTTAAACTTCTTCTTTCTCCTCCTCCTTTAATTCCTATTCCTCCTCTTCCTCTTCTTATTTTTCTTTCTCCTCCCCTTCTCTTTCTTTCTTCTTCTTTTCTTTCTCCTTCTTCTTCTTCTTCTTCTTCTTCTCCTCCTCCTCCTCCTCCTCCTCCTCCTCCATCTCCTCCTCCTCTTCCTCCTCCTCATCCTCCTCTCCCTCCGCTTCTTCCTACTAAACTTCATCTTTCTCCTCCTCATTTAATTCCTATCCCTCCTTATTCTTATTCTTCTCTTTCTTCTCACCCTCCTCCTCCTCCTCCTTCTTCTTCTTTTTCTTCCCCCCCCCTCCTCCTCCTCCTCCTCCTCTTCCTCCTCCTCCTTCTTCTTCTTCTTCTCCCCCCCCCTCCTCCTCCTCCTCCTCCTCTTCTTCCTCCTCCTCCTCCTCCTCCTCCTCCTCTTCTTCCTCCTCCTCCTCCTCCTTCTCCTCCTCCTTCTCCTCTTCCTCCTTTTCCTCCTCCTCTTCCTCCTCTTCCTTCTCTTCTTTCTGCTCCTCTTCCGCTTCCTCTTCCTCTTCCTCCTCCTTTTTCTAATTCTTCTTCCTCTTCTTCTCATCCACTTCCTCCTCCTCCTCTCTCTCCGCGTCCTCCTCTTATACTTCTTCTTTCTCCTCCTCTTTTTCTATTTCTCCTTCTTTTTCTTCTTCTTCTCGTCCTCTTCCTATTCCTCTTCCTCCTCCTCTTTCTCTTCTCCTTTTCAAAGCCTGGATTTCCCCGGGATTTTCCAGCTGCACTACCTTCCGATATCAGTGTAAGATCAGTGAGAACAGTGATGCATGTTTGTTCTTGTTTGTTCTTCTTCTCTTTGCCGTTATTATGTAGAGTTCGACCTTTCGAACGGATCTGTATCGAATAATTGCAATTAAAAGTCTATGTGATAACAAACAATGAGTGTGCGAATAACGTAAATACAGATTAGCATATTTGTTTCTATCGATAAGAGGAGTTTCGAACGTCTCGAACAATATAATAAGCGTTTTTTTTTTTTTCCCCTTTTTTCATTGCCCAAGAATATATATTTGGTCTACCTCGTCAAACTTAGATGATGATTCATGTAACTGAAGAAAAATTGGGAGATAATGAAAGTCAGTTTCGGTTTGTAAGTATTATATTTGCATCAAACTAGGATGTGAACTGATTCGAAGCTTCACTTGGCGACTTGAGCTTACTGGCTTCGCTGAATGAACATCATGATGCTCTTCGCGTTGTTGTTGGTAAGTGATAATGACGGTAATATATTTTTTGGCTTTTAATCAGTTTTAGGGTTGTTATTCTTATTTTGTTAGTCACTATGATCATTATTCCTTTTTTATGATTATAGATGTTATCATTATGTATGCAAAGACACATATAATTTGTGGATTATGTCCGTCCGTTTGCCCGGTCTTTCCGTTATTTTTTTTAAAGAACAGAAGATACTGACTTGGGCCTCATTGCAGGAGACCGGCGATGTTTTAACCATATGACCGAAAATATTCATCATTGAAACGAGATTCTTTGAGCATAAAAAAAAGTTATAACAGAAATACAGACATGGCGTTATCTTGGATTTGTATACACAGCTAATGGGTTTTCATTAGCTGTGTATAAGGCAAAAATAGGTATGAAATGTGCTCGTTCGCCTTTCCTCCCTTGACTAATAGAACTCTCGCCTAGTTTCCAAATGGTCTATTTTTTTTACTAAAATGACATTCTAAAAGTTTAAATCAAATGCCAGCTGACAACAATATAATCGCTATTAAAACTAGTATCTCAAATGGAGGTTAATAACGGACATGGCGCGCTAAATGAAACATGAATTAATTTGCCCTCTAAATAAACTTTATTAATCCATGTGTTTTAAACCTTCAACCTCCTCTCCCTCGCTACCTCCCTCCCTCCCTCCCTCCCTACCTCGTTCCTTCCCTTCCTCACTCACTCACTCATTCACTCACTCACTCATTCACTCATTCGACCCTTCCCTCCCTCTCTCCTTCACTTTCTCCTCCCTTCCTCCCTTCATCACTCATTCATTCACTCACTCACTCCCTCGACCCCTTCCTCCCCAGCTTCTTCCCTTCCTCATTCACTCATTCAGTTACTCACTTCGTCCATCTTTCCCTCCCTCCTTCCGTCGCTCCTTCTTCCCTCCCTCCCTGCTTCTTTCTCTCCTTCCCTCCCTCCTTGCCTCTCTCTCTCCTTCCCTCCCTCCTTGCCTCTCTCTCCTTCCCTCCATCCCTGCCTCTCTTTCTCCTTCCCTCTCTCCCTGTCTCCGCCCCCCTTCATATACCACGCCCATATACCTCCTCAATGCCCCCGCCTACTGAAGGCCCCACCCACAACCACAGCCACACCCCTGATCCCCCACCCCCCTCCCCTCCCCGGATATCCTGGCGTGGGCGACCTCCTGTGTTAAGTGTGTTACGTAACGACCTATTCCGGCGCGGCTGACTCACACGCCCTTCTGATGGTGGGGCGGGGATGACGGGGGGAAGGGGAGGGGGGTTCAGGAGGGAGAGGGAGGTTCAGAAAGGTTGGGGGTGAGGAAGGAATGGAGGAGGTTCAGAAAGGTTGGGGGGTGAGGAAGGAAGGGGGAGTGGGTGGGGATATAAAGAGGTTGGGGTTAAGGGTGAAAAAGGGTTTAGAGAGGAAGTGGAGGGTGGAGGAGTGTCGAGAGGGGAAGGGGGGGGGAGGGTGGAGAGTGTCGGGGGAAGGGGGAGGAGGGTGTCGAGAGGGGAAGGGAGGGGTGGAAGTGTCGGGGAAGGGGGAGGGGTGAAGAGGTGTCGAGAGGGGAACGGGGAGGAGTGAGAAGGAGTGTCGGAAGAGGGGAAGGGGGAGGGGAGTGAAGAGGTGTCGAGAGGGGAAGGGGAGAAGGGTGGATGTCGAGAGGGGAAGGAGAGGGTGAATGTCGAGAGGGAAGGGGGAGGGGGTGAAGGAGTGTCGAGAGGAAGGGGGGAGGGTGGAGGGAGTGTCGAGAGGGGAAGGGGGAGGGGTGAAGAAGTGTCGAGAGGGGAAGGGGGAGGGTGGAGGAGTGTCGAGAGGGGAAGGGGGAGGGTGGAGGAGTGTCGGAAGGGGAGGGGGGAGGGCGAAGAAGGGATCGAGAGGGGGAAGGGGAGGGTGGTGAAGAATGTCGGAAGGAAGGGGGAGGGTGAAGGAATGTCGACAGGGGAAGGGGGAGGGTGGAGGAGTGTCGAGAGGGGAAGGGGGAGGAACGAAGGAGTGTCGACAGGGGAAGGGGGGAGGGGCGAAGGAATGTCGAGAGGGGGAAGGGGGGAGGGTGGAGGAGTGTCGAGAGGGGAAGGGGGGGGAGGGCGAAGGAGTGTCGACAGGGGAAGGGGGAGGGTGAAGGAATGTCGAGAGGGGAAGGGGGGAGGGTGAAGGAATGTCGAGAGGGGAGGGAGGGTGGAGGAGTGTCGAGAGGGGGAAGGGGAGGGCGAAGAGGAGTGTCGACAGGGGAAGAGGGAGGTGAAGGGAATATCGAGAGGGGAAGGGGGAGGGTGGAGGAGTGTCGAGAGGGGAAGGGGGAGGGTGGAGGAGTGTCGAGAGGGGAAGGGGGAGGGTGGAGGAGTGTCGAGAGGGGAAGGGGGAGGGTGGAGGAGTGTCGAGAGGGGAAGGGGGAGGGGTGAAGGAATGTCGAGAGGGGAGAGGGAGAGGGGTGGAGGAGTGTCGAGAGGGGAAGGGGGAGGGTGGAGGAGTGTCGAGAGGGGAAGGGGGAGGGTGGAGGAGTGTCGAGAGGGGAAGGGGGAGGGTGGAGGAGTGTCGAGAGGGGAAGGGGGAGGGTGGAGGTGTCGAGGAGGAAGGGGGAGGGTGAAGGAGTGTCGAGGGGAAGAGGGGGAGGTGGAGGAGTGTCGAGAGGGAAGGGGAGGGTGAAGGAAGGTCGAGAGGGGGAAGGGGGAGGGTGAAGGAATGTCGAGAGGGGAAGGGGGAGGGTGAAGGAATGTCGACAGGGGAAGGGGGGGAGATTGGAGGAGTGTCGAGAGGGGAAGGGGGAGGGTGAAGGAGTGTCGAGAGGGGAAGGGGGGAGGGGTGAAGGAGTGTCGAGAGGGGAAGGGGGAGGGTGAAGGAGTGTCGAGAGGGAAGGGGAGGGTGAAGGAGTGTCGGAGGGAAGGGGGAGGGTGGAGGAGTGTCAGAGGGAAGGGGGAAGGCGAAGGAGTGTCGAGAGAGGAGAGGGGAGGGCGAAGGAGTGTCAGGAGGGGAAGGGGAGGTGGAGGAGGTGTCGAGAGGGGGAAGGGGAGGGTGAAGAGGTGTCGAAAGGGGGAGGGGGTGGAGGGGAGTGTCGAGAGGGGAGGGTGGAGGTGTCGAGAGGGGAAGGGGAGGTGGAGGGTGTCGAGAGGGAGGGTGGAGGAGTGTCGAGAGGGGAAGGGGGAGGGTGAAGGAGTGTCGAGAGGGGAAGGGGGAGGGTGGAGGAGTGTCGAAAGGAGGGGAAAAGAGGGGAGGGTGGAGGGAGTGTCGAGAGGGGGAAGGGGGAGGGTGAAGGAGTGTCAAGAAAGGGAAGAAGGGGAGGGTGGAGGAGTGTCGAGAGGGGAAGGGGAGGGTGGAGGAGTGTCGAGAGGGGAAGGGGGAGGGTGGAGGAGTGTCGAGAGGGGAAGGGGGAGGGCGAAGGAGTGTCGAAAGGGGGAAGGGGGAGGGTGGAGGAGTGTCGAGAGGGGAGGAGAGGTGGAGGAGTGTCGAGAGGGGAAGGAGGGAGGGGTGGAGGAGTGTCGAAGAGGGGAAGGGGAGGGTGAAGGAGTGTCGAGAGGGGGAAGGGGAGGGGTGGAGGAGTGTCGAGAGGGGGAAGGGGGGAGGGTGGAGGAGTGTCAGGAGGGAAGGGGAGGGTGAGGAGTGTCAGAGGAAGGGGAGGGTGGAGGAGTGTCGAGAGGGGAAGGGGAGGGTGGAGGAGTGTCGAGAGGGGAAGGGGGAGGGGTGGAGGATGTCGAGAGGGGAAGGGGGAGGGGTGAAGGAGTGTCGAGAGGAAGGGGAGGAGGGGGTGGAGGAGTGTCCCGGAGGGGAAGGGGGAGGGCGAAGGAATGTCGAAAGGGAAGGGGAGGGTGGAGGAGTGTCGAGAGGGGAAGGGGGAGGGTGGAGGAGTGTCGAGAGGGGAAGGGGGGAGGGCGAAGGAGTGTCGAGAGGGGGAAGGGGGGGAGGGTGGAGGAGGAGTGTCGAGAGGGGAAGGGGGGAGGGGTGGAGGAGGAGTGTCGAGAGGGGAAGGGGGAGGGTGGAGGAGTGTCGAGAGGGAAGGGGAGGTGAAGGAATGTCGAGAGGGGGAAGGGGGGAGGGTGGAGGAGTGTCCGAGAGGGGAAGGGGGAGGGGTGAAGGAAGGTCGAGAGGGGAAGGGGGAGGGTGGAGGAGTGTCGAGAGGGGAAGGGGGAGGGTGGAGGAGTGTCGAGAGGGGGAAGGGGGAGGGTGAAGGAAGGTCAGGGAAGGGGAGATGAAGGAATGTCGAGAGGAGAAGGAGGAGGGGGTGAAGGGTGTCGAGAGGGGAAGGGGGAGGGTGAAGGAGTGTCGAGAGGGGAAGGGGGAGGGTGAAGGAGTGTCGAGAGGGGAAGGGGGAGGGTGAAGGAGTGTCGAGAGAGGAGAAGGGGGAGGGTGAAGGAGTGTCGAGAGGGGAAGGGGAGGGGTGAAGGAGTGTCGAGAGGGGAAGGGGAGGGAGCGAAGGTGTCGAGAGGGGAAGGGGAGGGCGAAGGAGTGTCGAGAGGGGAAGGGGGAGGGCGAAGGAGTGTCGAGAGGGGAAGGGGGAGGGTGGAGGAGTGTCGAGAGGGGGAGGGTGGAGGAGTGTCGGGGAAGAGGGGAGGGTGAAGGAGTGTCGAGGAAGGGGAGGTGAAGGAGTGTCGAGAGGGGAAGGGGGAGGGTGGAGGAGTGTCGAGAGGGGAAGGGGAGGGGCGAAGGAGTGTCGAGAGGGGAAGGGGGAGGGCGAAGGAGTGTCGAGAGGGGAAGGGGGAGGGTGAAGGAGTGTCGAAAGGGGGAGGGTGGAGGAGTGTCGAGAGGGGGAGGGTGGAGGAGTGTCGAGAGGGGAAGGGGGAGGGTGGAGGAGTGTCGAGAGGGGGAGGGTGGAGGAGTGTCGAGAGGGGAACGGGGAGGGTGAAGGAGTGTCGAGAGGGGAAGGGGGAGGGTGAAGGAGTGTCGAGAGGGGAAGGGGGAGGGTGGAGGAGTGTCGAGAGGGGAAGGAGGAGCGAGAAGGGAGTGTCGAGAGGGGAAGGGGAGGGCGAAGGAGTGTCGAGAGGGGAAGGGGGAGGGTGAAGGAGTGTCGAAGGGGAGGGTGGGGGGAGGGTGGAGGAGTGTCGAGAGGGGAAGGGGGAGGGTGGAGGAGTGTCGAGAGGGGGAGGGTGGAGGAGTGTCGAGAGGGGAAGGGGAGGGTGGAGGAGTGTCGAGAGGGGAAGGGGAGGGTGGAGGAGTGTCGAGAGGGGAAGGGGGAGGGTGGAGGAGTGTCGAGAGGGGAAGGGGAGGGTGGAGGAGTGTCGAGAGGGGAAGGGGGAGGGTGGAGGAGTGTCGAGAGGGGAAGGGGGAGGGTGGAGGAGTGTCGAGAGGGGAAGGGGGAGGGTGGAGGAGTGTCGAGAGGGGGAAAGGAGGGAGGGTGAAGGAGTGTCAGAGGGGAAGGGGGAGGGGTGGAGGAGTGTCGAGAGGGGGGAGGGTGGAGGAGTGTCGAGAGGGGAAGGGGGGAGGGTGGAGGAGTGTCGAGAGGGGGGAGGGTGGAGGAGTGTCGAGAGGGGGAACGGGGAGGGTGAAGGAGGTGTCGAGAGGGAAGGGGGGAGGGTGAAGGAGTGTCGAGAGGGGAACGGGGAGGGTGGAGGAGTGTCGAGAGGGGAAGGGGGAGGGTGGAGGAGTGTCGAGAGGGGAAGGGGGGGGGGGAGGAGTGTCGAGAGGGGAAGGGGGAGGGTGGAGGAGTGTCGAGAGGGGAAGGGGGAGGGCGAAGGAGT
>BOPN01001202.1:77500-82500 GCA_017312705.2 Penaeus japonicus
GGAAAATGAAATTACTTTAAATGAAAATCTGTTCAATGGTGATTCAGAGATAGGTCTCTCTTTCTTTCTTGCTCTCTCTCTCTCTCTCTATCTATCTATCTATCTATCTATCTCTATCTGGCTCTCTTTATTTCTCTTTTTTTCTCTCTCGCTTTCTCTCTCTCTCTCTCTACCCATCTATCTGTCTCTATCTGTCTCTCTTTCTATCTCTCTCTCTCTCTCTCTATCTATCTATCTATCTATCTATCTCTATCTCTATCTATCTATCTCTTTATCTATATTTAGCTTTATCTTTATACCTATCTCCATATCACACTTTCACTCACTCTCACTCAACTCTTTCACTCTCACTCTCTCAATCTCTCTCTCTCTCTCTCTCTCTCTCTCTCTCTCTCTCTCTCTCTCTCTCTCTCTCTCTCTCTCTCTCTCTCTCTCTCTCTCTCTCTCTCTCTTTGTCTATCTTTAGCTCTATCTTTATACCTCTCTCCATATCACACTCTCACTCTCTCTCTCTCTCTCTCTCTCTCTCTCTCTCTCTCTCTCTCTCTCTCTCTCTCTCTCTCTCTCTCTCTCTCTCTCTCTCTCTTTGTCTATCTTTTAGCTCCTATCTTTATACCTCTCTCCATATCACACTCACTCTCTCTCTCTCTCTCTCTCTCTCTCTCTCTCTCTCTCTCTTCTCTCTTCTCTCTCTCTCTCTCTCTCTCTCTCTCTCTCTCTCTCTCTCTCTCTCTCTCTCTCTCTCTCTCTCTCTCTCTCTCTCTCTCTCTCTCTCTCTCTCTCTCTCTCTCGCTCTCTCGCTCGCTCGCTCTAATTCTCCTTTCCACCCTTCCTATTCCTCCAATTTATTACAGACTCTGCTTCCCCTCTCTCCTATTCCCCTTAATCGCACCCTTCTCTATATTATATGTGAACGAAGAATAACGTAATTTTTTAAAAATGCATTTTCCCTTATTCGTTTTCTTTCGCCTCTTCCTCCAAGACGTCTTTTCGGTCGAAGAAGAATGGAAGAAAAGATGAGTCAATGTGTAGGAAGGTAGGAGCGAATGAGAGAGAGAGAGTAAGAGAGAGAGAGAGAGAGAGAGAGAGAGAGAGAGAGAGAGAGAGAGAGGATGGGAGAGGAGGAGAGAGAGAAAAAAAAGAGAGAGACAGGTAAGTCAAGGTAAGCTAGAAGAGAGCAGACTGAAAGACTCGAAGATAAACAAACATCAAAAAGACAGCAGACCAAACGAGAAAGAGTTCGAAAGCACGAAAGCATATCCAAGAGGAAGGCATCCACTCCAGCAGCAAGCAAGAGCAAACGGGCAGAGACAGGTCACGTGATCAGGGGTGATTCTGGCGATTAATCATTATCATTCGAGGGTTTCGGATGGTGCGGGGGAGGGGGGGAATAAGGGGAGGGGTGGAAGGAGGCGAGGAAGGGGAGAGGGGGGGGCGGGCGTTGGAGGGAGAGGAAAGAGGCGAGGAAGGGGAGAGGGGGAGCTGGGGGAGAGGAAGGAGGGGTGAAGAAGGGGAGGATTAGGATAGAAGGGAAAAGTTGCGCGGAGTAGGAAGGGTCCGGGAAAGGGAACGGGAAGGGGAAAGAGGAACTGAGGGGAGGGGAGAGGGAGAGAGAAAAGAGGGCTGATAGTTTGAGAAAGAAATAGAGAGGGGGGAGAAAGGGGCTGCTGATTTGCGAAAGAAATAGAAAAAGGAGAGGAACAAGAGAAAGAAAGAGAAGGAGAGTAAGTAAGAGAGAGAGAGAGAGAGAGGAAAGAAAAGGGGACTGCTGGTTTAGGAAAGAAATAGAGAGGCAGATAAGAATGAGGGGGGGGGGGGAGAGGAACACAGGAAAAGGAGCTGCTGGTTTGGGACAGCAAAAGAGAGAGAAAATGAGATGAGAGAGAGAGAGAGAGAGAGAGAGAGAGAGAGAGAGAGAGAGCGAGAGAGGAGAAGGGGCTGATGGTTTGAACAGAATCGATCCAAATCTTGTTGCGACTGGAGGGACTAGGGGGGGGGGAGGAAGGGAAAGCGGGGAGGGGAGAGGCGGTGGGGTGGGGTGGGGTGGGGTGGGGAGGAGTTAGCAGAGGAGGAAAGGGGGAAGTTAGGAGGAGGAGGGGGGGGGGGGTGAGGTGTCCTGGAACGACTACCTGGAAGAAGAACTTGCCTGACAAAAGGGAGTTGAAAATATCTCCTGATGGCCACCAGAAGACGCTTAGATGGAATACAATTTGATTAAAATAGAAAGACAGTTACAGAAAATAATAAGAAGCTACGTACGAAATGAAACGGATAAAATAAAGGAAAAAAGGAAGATGATAAAGAACTAAGGAAGATGGAACACAATTTGATTAAAAAAGAAAGACAGTTACAGAAAAAAATAAGAAGCTACGTACGAAATAAAACGGATAAGATAAAGGAAAAAAGAAAGATGATAAAGAACTAAGGAAGATTGAATACAATTTGAAAAAGGTCGAAGAAAGACAGGTAGCTACAAACCATAAACGAAGCAAAATACGAACACAGTAACGCGTTGAAAAGAAAACAAGGAAGAGAAACACAGGAAAACACACGAACAGGCAACGCGTGTACAAAGATAAAATGCAACACAGCCACAATATGAAAGGGACACTATATCGGCGTTTCGAGTGAGGTAGGACTTGAAACGTCACTATTTATTGTGAATAGTTACTATTTATTGTTGCATCCTTAACAGGGGAGTTTCATACAAAAATACTGATAAACATTTTAAACACAACATAGCAATATCTTAAGCAGATAAAATGACAAAAAAATGTCCTTTCGTATGATTTTTTTCCCTTAGTCTTGTTTTTTTTCATATTCAAATAGTTATCATTTACGTATACTCAACCATTTCTCCCCTTCCTTACAGCCTTACCATAGGCCTATAGTTTCAACCGATCTGAGTAAAATATTCGGTGCGTTGAATTCATCATTAGAACTCAGGTTCACAAATCACTAAATAGATAAAAATGTGAGAGACTAGACAAATAGGTTGCTTGACAAATCATGAAGTGAATAAATGAATTATTCACAAACAAGATAAATACATAAGTAAATCACAAAGGAAGTAAAATCACGAAACAAACAAACAACTACTTATATCAATCAAATAAATTAATAACCAAATAGAAAATTAAGTAAACCAAGAAACCCAACGAACAAATTACCAAATAACCAAAGAAAAAAAAGTCCCTACATGGATCAACAAACCATCAAATAATAAAATAAACAAAATAAAATCGCCCACCAAATCAACCCTTCAAACACAATAAACAAACCCCCAAACATCAAATAAACGGTAAATAAGATGAGAAAATGGCACGACGGGGCCTAACAAACGGCGGAGCAATACAGAAGGGTGATGGCGCTGTGTTATTGAGGGGAACACGCCTAACCTCGTGCGCCGCCTAGTGTAGGACGCCCCGACATGTCACCGTTTGAATTCTGAGCTTCTGACTTGTCTCTCTGTTGAATATATGCATATTTGTTTGTATGCATGTATGCAGAGTGGAAGAGCGTTGTATGTGCACATGCATGTATGCATATTTCTGTTTATTTATATATGTATGTGTACTTGTTCTTTCTGTATATGCATACGTGGATGTGTATATTCGTATATATATATACGTCGTGCAGCTCAATTGGGAGAGATTGTTAGCATTGAATACGTAGAATTTCTAAGCATCAATAATATTCTTCTAGAACTATGAACGATATGGTTGAGGTGATTGATTTCAGGCAGTTTGTTTCGGTTATTAGCAATCAGTTATCAGGGGTAAGTTTTCTTTAATGAGTTCTTCTCAGAAATATAATTGTTCCTCTGATGGCTTTGGTAGTAATAAACAAATGTGACGCACATAGCAAGAACTTCAGATCAACCATTTAATAACAATCAGCCCAAATAGTCGGTAATTAAAGGAAGATAAATGACATTACCCTTATTCGTCCTCTGAATAATAATCAAACTAGTATAGTTTGTTACTAATTCTATGCTGTAATTTGCGTTTTATTTTTTTTTTAATATTCATATATAAATTTGTTTCATTTATATATGTATGTGCATTTGGTTATTTATGGACAGGTATATGCATTGTCTGCTCACTCATGCCTGCTAGTGCCCTGCATATGGCATGTAGGATACCATAAGCAGTGCATATTTTGGAAATTTATTAGACCGGAACCCAAATGATCCACGAAGTCTCCAGTTCATTTTATTGTGCTGTATTTGTAAAAGATAAATTGAATAAATATGTACAGGATAATCGTTAAATTTATAACGTCTTCTAGAATACAGTCAAGTCAGATGGTCTGAAAGTCCATAGTCTATATGATATAAGCTTCATGCTGAGACTTACATCTTCCTTGTGCCTTGAAGTCATTCTATTGAACTTTTGCTTCTGCCTTGTAGAGGTAGAGAACCAGAGGCCAGCCTCTGTCTATAGCTATTAATATCTCTATTGTAAGAACACTTGTAATTGTTGCTACCTGTGCTCTTATTAGTTATTATATCAATACTTGTTACTTTTGCTTCATGTAACGCATTGTTTGGCGCGCGTTTGTGTGTGTGTGTTTGTGCGCGCGCGTGTGTGTGTGTTTGCGCGCGTGTGTGTGTGTGTGTGCGTGTATGTGTGTGCGTGCGTGTGTGTGTGTGTGTGTGCATGTGCGTGTGCGACTGTGCGTATGCGCGCGCTCGGAAGGTTAAGCGTTTCACGCATTTAGCGAAAAGGTTTCATAAGGAAGAGTAGATTTAATGCTGTCTGCACCTTGGCCATGCATTGACGACTCTAAGATGATGTCCCCGCAACTGAAAGCTTCGAGTCAGCAGGAGCAACACGAGGGAGCCCAAGGACTGGCCATGAAGAACTCCATATTCGCCAGTTAGAGGCAAGGGTATCGTCGGGCTAACTTTGAGTTGATAAGCTGCCTCTGTTCTTCACCGGTCCAAGCTACAGCCTCTAACTAAACGAACGACTTGTTCCTACTCGGCTCCCATTCTA
>BOPN01001202.1:105000-110000 GCA_017312705.2 Penaeus japonicus
GACATACAAACAGATAGAGAGAGATAGATAGAGAGAGAGAGAGAGAGACAGAGACAGAGAGAGAGAGAGAGAGAGAGAGAGAGAGAGAACAAAAGTCACACAACTCTCCCAGCTTCCACGAGTAGGCCGAGCGCGTGTCCAGCTCAAGCCTTGAATTCGGACCCTGCGAACCCAACCGCCGGCGCATTCAAACTCGACAAAAAGAATTTGATCATTCGCTTACTCGGAGTACAATAAAACCGCAATCATTCATGAATGGATTTTCCCGTGTGAATACGGCTTAACGCCCGCCGCTCCAATTGACTGTTTTATAGAACCGGGAAGAAATCCAGTCTGATATTATAGATCAAAACGGTTTTTATACCCCCCCTACCCCCCACCCCACCTTACCCCCCCTCACCCCCCGCGCGTAGTTCCTCGCGAAATTCGGATCCCGAGTGAAAGGCGGCGACTCAAGTGCATTTTCAGAATACGGGAAAGACAGCGAGGAATCCAGAGCGCTCACCCAGCTGGAAAGAAATTCAATATCGACGCTAGAATACGTAGCAAGCGGCGGTGCGTGTTGCTTGCAAGCAGTGCATGGATGCCTCTTCTGACTGTTCTATGTCTGTGTGGTAGAGCCTATTTAACAGACTGATTTCTCTTGTCACTCTGTTGAAGTGTCTGTTACGTCAGAGATGTAATTACTTGTCTGAGGACTTTCCTTTACATCTTAAACATTTCTTCAAATATCTTGGAAATGCGTTCGAGTTTCGTGATCTAATGAGTATTATGTTTGTCCCTATACATTTTCTATTCCATGTGAAAATGGAATGAGTTTGTATGACCGGTTTAATTTCACCGAGTCCGGGATACGTAAGATTCCACGATCTCTCTGCAAGATGTGTTTGCAATCGAAGAATCCTAGGATACTAACATACTTTGCAAGCGTGCTTTTGACTGTCTGTTTTGATCACACAGTCACTTTGACTTAGTTTAAAACGTATATATATATATTATATATATATATATATATATATATATATATATATATATATATATATATATACATATATATATATATATATATATATATATATATATATATATATATATATATATATATATATATATATATATATATATACACACATCTCCGTAACGCACAAGAACATGAATATATGAATATCTTACTTGCACGATCAAATGTGTATTGCTATTGATGTCGATGTTGTTATTGAGCAATCCCCCCACCCCTACCTACCCCCTGCATGATATCAAAGCATGCATAGCGTAAACCACAGCGCTACACGGATCTTACAGCCAGATGAACTCAGACGGAATACAGGCTCAAGCGCGAAAATACCTGGAGCGCTGTCTTAGAATTCGGACCCACAAGGCTTCGAGGCACACCGGAGATATGGGAGAGAGGGGGGGAGGAGAGGGGAGAGGGGGGGGATAAGAGAAGGAGAGAGAGGGGGGATGAGAGGGGAGAAGGAGAGAGAGAGGGGGGATGAGAGAAGGAGAGAGAGGGGGGGAAGAGAAGTAGAGGGGGGAGGAGAGAAGGAGAGAGATATGGGAGAGAGAGGGGGGAGAAGGAGAGGGAGAGGGGGGAGGAGAGAGAGAGAGGAGAAGGAGAGGGAGAGGGGGGAAGAGAGAATGACAGAGAGTGGGGAGGAGAGGGGAGAAGGAGAGAGAGAGGGGGGAGGAGAAGGAGAGGGAGAGGGAAGAAGGAGAGAGAGGGGGGAGGAGAAGGGACAAGGAGAGGGAAAGGGGAGAAGGAGAGAGAGGAGAGAAAGAGAGGGGGGAGGGATGCAGACAAATAGAGAGAATGAGAAAGTGAAAGAAGAGAGGAGACAGAGAGATGGAGAAAGAAAATGTGTGAGAGAAAGAAAGAAAACAAAATCTATTTATCTACACACACACACATACATATATATAAATGTGTGTGTGTACACACATATAGAGTGTGTATCTATATATATATATATAGATATATGTGTGTGTGTGTGTGTGTGTGTGTGTGTGTGTGTGTGTGTGTGTCTGTGTGTGTGTGTGTGTGTGTGTGTGTGTATACATATATACATATATATATATATATATATATATATATATATATATATATATATATATATATATATATATATACATATATATATGTGTATAGATGGACAGAGAGAGAGCGAGAGAGAGAGAGAAGGGAGATAGAGAAAGAGAGAGCGAGAACAACCAAGCGATATAAAGAAAGAGAGAACGAGCATAGAGAGAGAGAAAGAAAAAGAGAGAGGATAGAAGGAACGAGAGAGAAATAGCGAAAAAGAGAAGCAGAGGAGAGAAGAAAGAGGAACGCCATGGGAGGGAAGGAAGATAGCTGATGCAAGTGAATCATAAATCATCTTCACTGCATCTCGCGCACTCAATGTATTCGTGCTAGTTCGAAACTTCACTAAAGAAACGCAGATAGCAGTGTTCACATCCCTCCCTAGCCCCCCAGTAGCCGCGATGCAGGTGTAGCTGATCTCCTACTCGGTAACAGATGGTAACAGGTGGCTCGTATGTTACTAGGGTAACGGTGTGACAGCATCACGAGGTAGCAGCTGGTGTGACGAGAGGCTGGAGATGATGGGACGATAGAATATGGTAATCGTTTAAATCGTGCGGAAGTTCTGGAATAGAGGAACGAGGGAGCGTTATCAAGAGTCGGTAAGTTTCGTTGTTGAGTCTTTTATTATTGATCACATTGCCTTTTTTATAACTGTTGCTGTCTGGTGTCGTGGTTGTGATTGTTACCCTTTTTATGAGTTTTGTTTTCAGCATTATCATTTTCATCTGATCATTTTGATTATTATCATTATTATTATTATCGTAAGCGCCATTATTATTATTATTATTTGTTATTTTGTTATGATTATCATCTTTATGATTATTAACATTCTCATTACCATTGTTGTTGTTATTATTATCGGTATTATTGTTACTACTGATATTATCAGCAGTAATATTATCATTAACATCATCATTAGTAGTATCATTATTATCATTATCATCATTATTTTCATCAGTATCATGATTATTAGTATCATTATTATCACCATAACTATTATCAGTATCCTCATTGTTATAACTATTTTTCTTCCAGTATTATCATTATTGCTTTTATCACCATCACATCATCATTTTTAGTATTGTTAACATTACCGCTATCACCATAATCACTAGCATTATTATAATCATTATCACTTTTAATACTAATATTACTATGACTACCATTTTTATCATTATTGTTGTTATCATCATTATTATCTTGAATATCACCATTATCCTCAGTCTCATCACTGTTTATCCTTTTCATTATCATCATTCTCTATTATCATTATCATCATGGTCATTATTATCCTCCTCATTTTTATGATATTGTCATTATTATTATCATGAATATTAACCAAACAATCACCACTATCATTATTATTTATTATTATAGAGATATTATCAATGTTTTCGTCATTATGATCATTCTTATCATTATTACCATTATTGTAAACATTATTATCATTATAATCATTATTGTTGTGGTTTGACATTGTACCATAACCGGTACCGTTACTTCTTCAATTTTCATTTCTTTTTTTCCGATACGAAGTTCGTAAACATATTAATTTCTTTTTGCTGTTGAAGTTTATGTTAATTCATGCCACGGCAATGACAAAACAACATGGCACGCGAGCTTAACCCTTTGGCTATTATTTTTATCATTCCTTGTTAGTCTTTTTTTCTTCTTCTTCTTCTTCTTGTTCTTTACATAACTACTCCTCCCTCTTTTTTTTCTTTTTTTTTTCTTTCTCATTTTCTTTCTTTTGGTTAGTAATCTATTTATTCACCTCTCTTTATTCCTGTAACCTTTTTTTTCGCTGTGTGTCTGTCCGGTTTTCTTTCTCTCTGTTAGTCTGACCCGTCTATCTCTCGCTGTCTATCTCGCTGTCCGTTTCTCTCTCTCTCTCTCTCTCTCTCTCTCTCTCTCTCTCTCTCTCTCTCTCTCTCTCTCTATCTATCTATCTATCTATATATCTATCTATCTATCTATCTATCTGCGTGCGTGTGTGTGTGTGTATGTGTGTGTGTATGTGTATGTGTGTGTGTGTTTGTATGTTTCCCCGTCTCTTTCTTGCTATCTCTCTCTCTCTCTCTCTCTCTCTCTCTCTCTCTCTCTCTCTCTCTCTCTCTCTCTCTCTCTCTCTCTCTCTCTCTTTCTCTCTTTCTCTCTCTCTCTTTGCATGCTCCATCTCTGACATGCAAAACAGAACTAAAATGTGTCGCTGTTAAATATACATTTATGTTTTACATCCAGGATTTTGAAATAGACGCAGCTAGACCACGGCGTAAAAATGCTAACTACCAAATAGTAGTCAACACCATCAACTATAAAGCTATTAACAAATGATGTTATAGTATCATTAAATAGTAATTTACACGTAAGGTCAAACGATTAGCTTGTGCCATCAGTATAGACAAGCATCAATGCCATTAAGTGTTGACGGAAGTATGCCCCAGCACGTGCGCAAACCTTAGAGGGGAGGGGGGGGGGGAGGGGGGAGGGGTAGTTTAAAGGGATGGAAGGAAGAGGGAAAGAGAGGGGAGTGGATAGAGAGCAGGTGGTAGGAGGGGGGAGGGAAGAGTTGTAGAAGAAGGGGTGAAGAGGAGAGAAGTAGGAGGGGGGAAATTAGGTGAAGAAGGGGAAAAGGAGGAGAGAAGGAGAAAGGGGTGTAAAGGAAGAGGGAAAGGAACGAGAGAGGACAAATATAGGAAAGAGAGAGGGAGATGAAAGGGAGGAGAAGGAAGAGGCAAAAGGAAGGAAGGAAAAGAGTACAGGGAGAGGAAGCACTGGAGGAAAGGGAGTGGAGAGGGAGGGAGTCAAAGAAATATGGCAAGAGGGTGAGAGGAAAGGAAAGGAGTAGGAAGGAAATGGAAGGAAAGGGAATGAGAAGGGGGAGGAGGTTACCTGTCACGTGACAGGGAGTGGGAGG
>BOPN01001202.1:117500-120000 GCA_017312705.2 Penaeus japonicus
GCTGCTCCACTGCTGCATCTGGACAGCATCTCGCCTTTAATGTTAACATAACGGCTGAAATTTGGAAGAGGACTTCCTGTCACGGCCCAGCGTTGCTAGATGCTTTCAGCTGTTTATTCACTCTGGATCGAAAAGGGATATGGAACGAATAGGGGTTCATTCTTTGATTCATTCGCACGGGGAGTTTCGAAGCAGCCGAAGGCACAACTGTTCATGCTTCAGTACGTACGTGGATGCACAGTCATACGAATATACGTACGTACGTTATGTCCGTGTGTTGAAACTAGTTTATGCACATTTCTTACCGTTATGATTAGCTTAGAGGTGGTGTTCTTTACATCATTACTAATGGAAATATCTTGCCAGACGCTGAATATGCATGATGTAGCCTCGTTTTCCTTGTTATGTACACAATCTTTGACACTTACACCCACCCACATACGCGCTCAGACACGCCCACACTTTCACGCACACCACAGCATATAAGGATATATATGCTTGTATTACTTTATAAGCTCATACCTTTATATATATGCATATATATAAATATATACACACATATATGTATATATAGATATACATATATATACATATATATAAACATATATGTGCATATATATATATATATATATATATATATATATATATATATATGTACATATATATACACACAAACAAGTATATATATATGTGTGTGTTTACACATATGTAAATGGTGTTTGTATATGCATGCATATATATACTTATATATATATATATATATATATATATATATATATATATATATATATATATATGTATGTATATATATGTACACACACACACACACACACACACACACACACACACACACACACACACACACACACACACACACAACTTCTGACACTAACCGGCAACTCGCCTCATCATGAGTATTACCCATACCTGCGTATAATTTGATAGGGTAGAAGAGCAGACTCATAGAGACTCGGAACAGGTAGTAGACACACTCACGCACACACGCACACAATACAATAAAAAGAAAAAATGACACGT
The DNA here is from genome assembly GCA_017312705.2 of Penaeus japonicus. Lineage (NCBI taxonomy): Eukaryota > Metazoa > Arthropoda > Malacostraca > Decapoda > Penaeidae > Penaeus > Penaeus japonicus. Next base: position 118,539 of record BOPN01001202.1, read on the forward strand.
TTGTGTGTGTGTTTGTTTATGTATGTATGTATATGTGTTTGTATGTATGTATGTACGCATGTATGTATATATGTATGTATGTATGTATGTATGTTTGTATATGTGTATATATCTATATCTATCTGTATATATATTTATATATTTATCTATATATATTTATTTATTTATATTTATATGTATGCATATATTTATACATACATAAACACACACACACACATATATATATATAATAAATATATATAGACATATATATATATATATATATATATATATATATATATATATGTATATATATATATATATATATATATATGTATATATACACACACACATATATATATATATATTAATATATGCATATGTATGTATAGACAGATATAGATATATGCATATATATAGATGAGTCCTTTTAAGTGAGACCTCCGAAAAAGTCCCTTCCGCCCGCAGATAACACTAATGTGAAGGGATTTCCAGGGACGGTGTAGCAAGCAATCACTCTACTTAATCTAATGGGAAAACACAAGCCCAATATATGCGATGCTTCCAGAATATTTCCATGTGTGTGTGTGTATATATACGAAGGAAAAGAAAGGTCTGTGTCGTTACAGCGGTATGATCTGTTGTTTATCTTAATGTGATTTTTTTCTCTCTCTCTTTTATCCATTTTAGTCGCTTTTTCTCTTAGGTCTTATATTCGTATACCCTCGAGGAAAAATACATTGAGAGAGATAAGAATCATTTGTAAGCATTCATATCGGTGCAGTCAGTTTATATAGATATGAAATAAGTAAATATCATCAAGACCATCACCACTATCTTCACATCATCAAAATCATCATCACTATCTTCACACCATCAAAATCATCACCACTAACTTCACATCACCAAGATCATCACCACTAACTTCACATCATCAAAATCATCCCCACAATATTCACATCAAGAGCATCACCACTAACTTCATATCAAGATCACCACCACACTCTTCACATCATCAAGATCATCACCACTATCTTCATATCATGACGATCATCATCACAATCTTCACATCATCAAAATCATCACCAAAATCTCCACATCATCAAAATCATCACCACTATCTTTACATCATCAAAATCATCACCACTAACTTCACATCATCAAAATCATCACCAATACCTTCACATCATCATTATCAATACCATTTTCCCTATTACAATCAATAATTATTTTTATAGTTTGTCGATCCGGATCCGATAGCTCGCACGATTCGAAGCAGCGAGCGGCGACACGAATTCCACGAGTGAAACGGTAACTCCCGCGCGCCATCTGGGCTGACATGGTTCCTACATGTCCATTCCGTCATTTAGCGTCTCCTGTAGATGACGTGTACACGGCGTTAACTTATCTCGGTTTGCTCGTCTCGATGGTTGGTGCTTCCTCTTCTCTTTGTGTATATGTCTTTGTGTGTGTGTGTGTGTGT
>BOPN01001202.1:125000-127500 GCA_017312705.2 Penaeus japonicus
GCATGCGAGGCTATAGCTCGGTTGGTGTACATGTTGAAAGAGTTGTTGCTTATTCATTAAGCATGGCACAGAAAATGTGCACTAAGTGAGCTTCGCTTATATTAATTGCAACTGGATTTACTAAGCTTATATTGATCGTGGCTGTGGGTTGGCCTACTATGCTTATATTGATTGCAGCTGGGTATGCTGAGCCTGTATTGATCGCGGTTGGGTGTACTGTGTCTATATTGATCGCTGTTGGGTGTACTGTGCCTATATTGATCGCGGCTGGGTGTACTGTGCCTATATTGATCGCGGTTGGGTGTACTGTGCCTATATTGATCGCGGTTGGGTGTACTGTGCCTATATTGATCACGGCTGGGTGTACTGTGCCTATATTGATCGCGGTTGGGTGTACTGTGCCTATATTGATCGCGGTTGGGTGTACTGTGCCTATATTGATCGCGGCTGGGTGTACTGTGCCTATATTGATCGCGGTTGGGTGTACTGTGCCTATATTGATCGCGGCTGGGTGTACTGTGCCAATATTGATCGCGGCTGGGTGTACTGTGCAGATATATGTAACAAGGAAGAATTACATAAAGGGTGAAGTACTTTAAACACTCAATGAGTATATGTACTTAGAATAACTCACACAAACACAATCAATGAAACTGAAATAAAATAATGATTTAGATTAGACTGGAGTGCTATCGGTAGACATACTAAATCTTACGAAATTCTTGCCAAGTATGTTTACGGAGAAAAGTCTTCAACCCTTCCAATCTCCTTTTCATGACAGACATGCCAGGAACATGGACTATGTGTGTGTGTGTGTGTGTGTGTGGTGTGTGTGTGTGTGTGTTTTCAGCAAATACTACTATTATTGTTTTAAAAGGACAATTTTAAGACAGAGCTTACAGTATGAAACACCTTAAAACTTGCTTTAAATACCAACCAAGTCATAGACAAAGATCAGGTGTCTGACAAAAGTAATAGTTTATACAGGGCCGGACTTGGGAGGTACAAGGCCCGATTGGGAACAAATTTGGTTTCCAACCAATTTGCACCAAGGTCTAGAATAATAGAAAAAATATTACAGACTATACCCTTATGATGGAATGGAAAGCAATCAAAATGTGCAAGTAAAAAGTGCATGCAATTTAATAGATTACACTCTAGTGCGGACCTTCAGATGAACGGGACCTAATTAGGAGCAACTGGTCCAATTAGCTTAAGGCCGGCCCTGGTTTTACAGAAAACAAAAAACATTTTTCTCTTTCTTTTTTTGGCGAACTGTGCTTACGACTGCGAGTGCCACAGCACAAAGCAGCCATACTGGCACAGGGGAACATTGCAGCCGTTGCACATGGTCTGGTTCACTTTTCTCTTCTCATTCTGCACACACACCCAGCACCACCGATACTTTGCTGCATGTCATCAGTCATTGAAGTTCATGCTTGGTAGAGGCCATGGATGGATGCCATTTAAGGCCTTCTGTCTTGCTGGTGCCAGGAGAGAGTGGTGCCATCTATGTTCGGGATTTTAGATTAAAACTATAATACGGTAAGCATGGTAATTGTAATGATAATTTCCATCAGCTGGCACTAAATATAATTATTACTCTTGTGATGATTGTAAAAACAATGAAAGAGAACATGTTTAAAATCTAAGTAAAAGACAGAGATAATGAAAAATTGAGAAAAACATCTGCACATAGTCATACAATTATATAGTAAGTATTAGGGAATGCATATCACATACTGGAAAATAATTATATGAACTAACATAAACTGCACAATATATAGCTTTAAATGTTTACATTACGAAATATGTAACAAATACATCATTAAAACTGTTTTACAAATGAATGACTGAGAGCACATAGAGCACATACTATGCAGGTTCAAAAACCACAACAGAGAATATGAAGGCGATTGTTTTATGAACATAACTTTTTTTGTGACGCTGTCTATTGTTCTGCTTTTTAATACTGTATGCTAGAGCCTTCTTCAGCTTTCTTAATGGTTTTAGCTTTAACACATGTGAGGTTGTCCATCATTTCTCCCTATTCATATTTCTTTTATCTAATCTAAGAAATATACTTTCAACAGTGACTACTTGTAAAAATCATCCTTGGTAGTTAAATGAACAGCCATTATATTCCAGTGTAAACTATATTTCACAAAAGTTAGCCCTGCCGATTATAGCTTCACTTTGGTTATGAGTATGCTAAGTAAAACAAATGTTTTAATATTTCGTCTATACCAGCAAAGCAAGGTACTTGGCTCAGCCCAGAAGGGAGGGTAAATATCGGGGCTGTGCCTCTGATGGCAGAGCTCTTGTTGGTCTTGTCTCCATATACGTTGCACATGTGAGGATATACCACACCATTGGTTAGAAATAGCACCTGAGCCATTTGGGGCTTATGTCCCTAAATCATCTCCTCCATGGACCCGCTAGTTTCCCTTAGAATGTTGTTAAATGAAAGACGTACATGATGAGATTCCCTGATAACCCT
>BOPN01001202.1:137500-177500 GCA_017312705.2 Penaeus japonicus
TGTCTACTTTATTATTGAAATTACCTTTAGAGCAATACGTTCGTTTTTCGAGAAGAAATAAAAACAATGACAGTGAATGTGTCAGCATTTTTTTAACATGATCTACGAAACTTAGATGGATCTGCACACATAAGGTAAATCGTAAAAACTTCAGACACATCACCACGAATCCCGCAGAACATGTCAACAAACAAATGAATCGGCAGGGATCTCTAATCTCTTTTTTTCTTGCATATAATGAGCGAACCCTAAGAATGATAACACAAAAAGACAGATAAGTCCTGCCAAACATACATGTCCTAGAAACAAACAAACACATGCTTAGAGAGGGTCACGGCGTGACAGATAATTTTCATGGAATTATAGTCTATAACATTTACTTCTATCCGTACGCGATTGTATTATATATATATATTTATATCTATTTGTTTTTTTTTTTTTATAATCTCTCTCTCTCTCTCTCTCTCTCTCTCTCTCTCTCTCTCTCTCTCTCTCTCTCTCTCTCTCTCTCTCTCTCGCGCTCTCCTCTCTCTATATATATATATATATATATATATATGTGTGTGTGTGTGTGTGTGTGTGTGTGTGTGTGTGTGTATGTATGTGTGTGTGTGTGTATGTATGTGTGTGTGTGTGTGTGTGTGTGTGTGTGTATGCACATATCTCAATATGCTTCTGTCTGTCCACACTTTCCTGTACACGAACATAGATAGGTGTGAGGCAATGACACACTACGTACGAGACAAGAACAGGTTAGATGTGATGAAAAAAGTAGAAGTGTATGAATAAGGGGCATATTGGGTGAGGACGAAGGATATGAGTTGTGATAAGAAACTGACACCTTTTCATTAGGGTAAGGTGGGTTTAAGGGGAACGATGTTCTTACTGCGAGACTAGGCAAAGTTATGCTGACAGGTGTTAGACTTATGGATATAGGATAATCTAGCTATGCGATGTAGATAAGCTGGGAATCAGATAAGACAGCGGATGGATATGGCAAAAAGGACAGGTTAAGCTTTAGACGAAGATCCATAGAGAATACAAGGTGTAGACAGACTAAGCACGAGATAAAGTCTGGTGGTACGTAAGGTCTGGCTAAGGTCAAGAGAGTCGTATGTGAACTACACAAGGTCGAGTGGGTACATTAGCACAAGTGTGATAAGGTGAATGAGGTCTCTTTTCTGTCTTCCTGGCCGTAAGAAACTGGCGTGTTGGACAGTAAAGTGATTGGCAATGGTTTTGGTGATTATTTTAAGTATGTCATGTTGACTCTCGGTTATACTATAGTACGTATGAGATTTGAAGATTAATACCAGGTAACAGACTTGAATCAAGAGTTTCAATTTTATTCTGTAAAGAATTTGGAGCTACATAAGGATCTACATACGGTTTCCTGAAATCTACGTACATAACAATTCTACCAGAGGAAAAAACAACAACAGTTCCTACCAGATAGGAGCTGAGTGTAGACAGGATGCAGAGGCTTAGAAGATGGTTGGTGGGAAGAGAGATTGCTGAGAGACACGAATGAAAGACGTCTCTGATTTCATAGCAGCGTTAGGTCTAGCGTCTTTTGTCCATTTCTTCCGTAGTGAATACTTCAAGGATACAAAAAGAATGCGTACAGAGCTTATTTATTTTACATTATCGTATAATGAATTTTGCGCTGTGCCCGATCGCTAATTTGAGACCCGATCTGTTACACTTAAGTGATAGATCAAAGGTGATACATAGATCGAAGATCATACCTCAGGTCGGACAGCTACATAAACATAGGTCATGGGTTGTATGGCATGGAATCCGCCACAGTTGAAGTACCTAAGCTGAGGACGAATCACCCACAGCAGTAGGTGAAAGATAATGAACTGAACGTATAATGCTGATGAGGCCATCATAACGAAGGGAAAGGTCAAAGTTCGAACGGACTGGCGTGAATCTGTGAACATTCGAGAAGCATCTCTGGGAGCTGTTGACCTGACCGTCCGTTGTCTCTGCAGGGAGAACCTGAACGACCATCAGCAGGGAGATCCCGTGCCTGGACACTCAAACCAGGAAGCTGTCAGAATTGGTGTGACGAGGGTCTTCAATAGCAACTTCTTCCTCGCATTCTTGCAACCAACACGCGGCCTTTGAGGAGTGAGGGGGAGCCTGGGTAGGGGGGGCAGGGGGGTGACGCTGGGGCATCGCGAGGTTTGTCTATATCATCTCTAACATCTCTTGGCAAGCATTTTTCCTCTCGCAACGTTCCTCTCCCGTCAAACAGTAATAATAGAAAACAAAGCAAACGCGAAGCTCCAGTGTTCCCTTGTTTCCTAAGGCTAGTTGCTATACATCCGCCAGGTAGGTTGATTGGCTATCCAAGAGTTCTTTCGCTCCTCTGGTAGTCACGTTACCATTTTTATTTGTCCCCTTTTCTCAACCTTACGCCACTTCCTTCTACTCCATCGATTTTTCTTCTCAACATTTGAAAAGGTAACGACCACGTTTGCCATACCTGTAAGGCGGCTCTCCCGTACTACGGGGAGTGAAACAAGTAAATGTATAAATGAAAAGTTTCCACGCGCAGCCACGCGAGGGAAAAAAACTGTTACAAAAACAGCATTATACGACTGTTTTGAAGCAGTAGGCATACTAGTAAAACAGACATCGACAAATAAAGAAAAGCAAAATCAATGTCAAGACGAGAGAGAGGTGGAGGGGAGAGGCGGTGCGGAGGGTGGAGGGCTGTGTTGGGAGATTGGGAGGGGAGGGAAGCGAAGGGGGAGGCGGAGGGGAGAGCCGAGTGTGGGAGCGCTGGTGGAGATGGGGCACCTATGGGGGTGGAGGGGGTTAGGGCCGTCCCTAGATAGCACGGAACGGCAATTACCATGCAAACGCTGTATCGGTTTCCTTTATTCTACATAATATATATAAAATAAAACTTTTATTCCTCGTCATAAATTTCATTGATATACGGAGCGTTAACACGAAAAGAAATCAAAGAAAACGCCCATTAGAAAGAGGGAGCGAAAGAGGGAGAGAGTCTCCCTCAGTAGGGCCGTTCCGGGATAGCGAGTCTCTCCTCCTCCCCCCCTCCTCCTCCTCTAACCTCCCCCCCTCGTAACTTACCCCCGCCCCCCTTAATGCTGTAAATGCCATGCCGTGCCTGATCTACCGTTTGTTTGTTTCTCGTGTGTTCTTTCTTTCTTTTATTCAACTGCGGCTCCACCGTCCGCCGAGTAAAATTTCGATTCGAAATGAATGCATTTTTTAGCGAGTCTTACTAGGAATCTAAATAGTCTGTGGACTACTACGTGTCTGCAGAATAATATGAAACTTCCCCGGCTCCGGAGTAACGTTTCTCCCTCGCCCCCTTCTCCTCCCCACTCCCCATCCCTCCTCTTACTCCTCCTCCCCCCCTTCCCACATCCATCCCCCCAACCCTCCCCCCAGCTTATTCCGCCCCCATTCCCTTTCCGCATCTGCTACAGCGGTCACTCGGCTGCAGCGACCACCCTTACCTACGGGCTACCGAGAGTTTAATGCCCTTGTGCCTCAGAGGTCACTGCTAATTTTGAACTTCCGGATGTTTGTAATGTGAATCAAGCAGTATTTTTTATTCATGTCGTGAGTCACGACTATTCAACGGAACGATTCGGAAAAAAAAGAGAAAAAAACGGACTTATTTCGCAACAGCGAGAGAAACCGGGGGAAAATCGCCCTTATGATACACATGGATTATTTCTCAACTATCGGACTAGCTATTCCGGAACGGCCCTAGAATGAAAGCGAACAAAAATTTTATTTAGCCCTTCTACGGGGTTGGCCCAAACTCCCCTGTTCGTAGTCGTGACGTCACGCGGGCTCCTCCCCTTTTCACGAATCCGCGCGCCTCATTGGCCGTTCTCGCGGCATGATGGGCTCTATCTTTAAGGGGGCGAGAGAATTGATGTAGAGCGCTGGAAATATCCTGAAATATGATTGTTGTATGTTTTATCTTTTAGAAATAGTGTAAAAAAGTATATATTATTTTGTCATTGTGTAGATGGCTCCTCGATAAGTATTTAGGTATACAAATTTTCAACATTGAAAAACATAAATTCTCGAATAATGACTTCATATTAAATACCCATATTGTTCAAAGAGAAACAACAAACATCACCCTAAATTAAATATAATATAATAAAGCACAAGCAAACCCTGAAGCGCCAAAAGAACCCCCCGAAACGGTGAGTTCTTAGCCCCTTTAACATCATGGCGTCCCGTTTTCTACTCGGCAGGAATTTTGATGAGCCCGGGCGCGAGGCTAGACTGTTGCCGCTCAGCCTCAGTTCATCCTTGTGTGTGTGCCGCTTGTGATAGAACACGATGCGCCCAAACCCTTAAATAATATGTGAATAATATCTGTTCTGTGTCAGGATTTACTTCCCTGGGATTTTTAATGCAGCTTGTCCAAGAAATTCCTCCAAAAATGGCTGAACAAACTAATACAGGTATGGTATAAGAGATTCATATTGGCATTCCATTATTGTTTACATCCCATCAAGCACCATTGGCGAGCACCACGTGTTTCTTTTTTTCCCTTATGAGGTGCTAATAGGACCATGGTAGAACCTCTAGGACATTTATTAGAACCGCAGAACCATATATGCAGTAAATGACGGTTTGCTTAGAGAGAAAAGTCTGTCGATCTCTTTAAACTAAACGTAGGGCTGCCAACATGGAACAGGAGGAAGGGGGATTTACCCGGTCTTTCGCTCTCACTTCGTCGTAATTCTTTCCAACACCTATCTGAGGTCTCATGATGGCGTTTAGTTAATGGCGTTAACAGAACATGTAACATGCTTGTCGGAATTTAGAGGTTAAGCGAATTATAAAGTGGGTTATGGGTTGGCAGGCCTGTCGTGGTGGCGATCAGCTGGAGCTCCTTCCCGACATGACAGATTGTTCATGATTCTAATGATTCCTCGGGCTCTATGCTCTTAATGAATTCAATTTCCTTCCCTTTGGCCGTTTCTCCACCTTTGAGCGAAGTGGGAGAACGGATGTACTCGAAATAAAAGCTCCACAGGATGTCTGCGGAGTTGCATAGTCGGGTCGTAGGTTTAGGGTGGGAGCCAGATGGAATACGAGTTAATGTTTGGCACGAATATTGAGCCAACAAAATTATCTTTTTATGAGAAATCAAGGAAAACCGTAATGCTGCTTTGTATATTACCCAATATTTTTCTCAAAATCTCTTTCTATTTGTCATTGATTAGCTTATGATTATAATGTACACCAAGAAGCATCTAGATTTAATTAATTGATTAATATTAAAGTTATATTATGTTTGGCATGTATGGAAAAGAATAAGGAATCAATTATTGATCATGACTAGAGTAAACTAAAAGAGAAACTGCTATTTATGGAGAAAATCTGGACGTTACCGTCACTATTGATATTGCTATCAATTAATAGCTTGTGATGCCCCGTTCCCTTTTATAGTTTTTATACACCACGGAATCAATCTGCAGCAACAAGAATGTCTATGTTAATTAGGGATGACATGACATATGCTCGGGGAATTGATGGAGAACCACGAAAGAAGTTACTGACCACGGCAATTCATGCCAGTATTTCACCTAAAAGACTCGAATATAAACCCTAGTGCTTTTCTTATAATGTCCTCGTTAATTATGGGTTATAACAAGGTTCCATAGGAGACATCTGTGTCAACCGATGGCTGCCATGACGATGTTAGTGTGTCAAGCAATCTCCAGTACTCGGGCAAAGCCTTAAAAACCTCACCACAGGATCGAGGTAGAACGTGCCTAGATTTATGATAATGAACTCGAAACTGGAAATATACATGGAATATATAGGCTGAGGGTGTGTTCACCCGTGTTGTTGCTATTGATTGTTTCCGAGGAAGACAAGTACTTTTTCGGAATCTGAAACGTCGGGAGTTATCCGTCAGTACCAAAATTGTAGGCATTTGCAGTGCCATCCTTGTCTGGTTAAGTTCTTGGAACTAAGATTGATTTTTTATATATAGCTTTGAAGGAAAATAGTGAAGCCTTTTTGCAGGGTACTGTCGAAAATTATGAGACTTTGTTATTCCCATACATTTTTGTTTTTTCTATATTGGAATGCCAAATCTTATAATCCAACTAGCATTGGATAATTAACAGGATTTGCACTAATATCAGTTAAGGATTTACACATGCAGTAAAAGGTTGATTAAATAATATCAGCAGATGGATGAATTCTTTTCCCTTTTTCTTAATTTTGCAATTGCGTTTGGTGTCTTCAATACAAATCTAGTTGAAGCATGTGCCGAAGGGCCTGCAAGTTAATTTCCCATCTTGTTCGTGCCGGATGATCTCTATGACCCACGTTCCTTAGGTGCTCTGGAAAAGGCTAACACACCACCAACCGTATACATTCTGACAGGGTAAAGATAAGGTAGTCTTCTTGCCAGAATGCATGTGGTGAAGTTGTTTGGCTTTTGCCAAAGCATCCAAGGCAAGGAGACCAGCGGGGGACGTGCTGGAATGATGATATACGTTTTGGTGGTGCTGGTGTGGGCACCGTTTATTATAACACATTTTATGAATAGTTTTCTCTTGTTTTATTTTCACATGTGCATTATTTAAATTTTTCCTTGTTCTGATACAAAAACTTGGGTGATGAATATGTTATATGTTTGTTTTTCTGAATTACCACAAGCATAGACCCATTTGCTATTAAACCATCTTGAAGAGACATGCTGGACGAGAGATACTCTCCTATTTCCATGTTAGATAATACGTGTGTGTGTGTGCGCGTGTGTGCGTATACACATGTGTGCCTGTGCGCACACATGTGCATTCATATGTGTGTGTGTGTATGCTTACATGTGTTCGTGTGTGTTAGCATTTGTGCATGTCTTCTAGCATATGTGTTCATTAGTAATTTTTTTGGATTGCTGACTCTTACCTTGTAAAAGTAAGATAGTGAGTATTTGTTAAAGTGTTATAAAAAAAAAAGAATGAGTATTACAAATGAAACTATAGAACAAATCATGGGTCAGAAGTTAATAGAAAATAAAAGTTTACAAAACCCCAAAGAAATGGGTATTGTCTTGTCCTAGAAGCAACTGTCAGCTTTGGAAAAACAATCTTGTAACATCATTTTCATTTTAGTTTGATATTATTCATAAGTACTATCACATATTTCATGATATTTTGACAAATACAGAACACCCCTTATTTTGTTTTCCCCTGTATTCTAAGTTTGAATAAGCATTTGTATTTTCAACTATAAGAGCCAAGAATTTAGTCATACAGTATTTTTCACAGATTTTTTCTTCATTGTTTAATAGGAATGCTTAGACCTCTGCTTTGACAGGGTACTTTCATCATAAATATGGCCGTCTTTGGGATACACAGTGCAAGCTTGCTTCAGTTGATTTCTCGGCAAAGCAAATTGAACCTTTACTGAGTTCCAGAGATAAAAGTGTTCTGTTTTGTTTGGCATGTTATTCTCAGTGGATTATTGTAGTAAAGGATAACATTTTACATATGCATTGGTAAACCACTGTGAGCCTGGAATTGTGTGTGAAGCACAGTTATGTGACATTCAGGAAGTGTCACAATGTCTGTGGTATGCTTTACTGACTCGTGTTGGTTTGAAGAATGTTTATGTATATTATTGTTTATTTACTTAATGTAAATCCTTAAAGGCTTGATTATTGCGTACTAATCTGTATGTTCCACAGAGAAATACAGACATTAAGTATTGAGTTTCAAGCTTGGCCGTATATATGTGTGTGTGTGTGTGTGTGTGTGTGTGTGTGTGAGAGAGAGAGAGTGTGTGAGTGTGTGAGTGAGAGCATGAGTGTGTATGAATGTGCGTGTATCCTTGTGATTTTTGGTATTTGTATGTATAAATATATGTGTAGTGTTAGCAAGATTTTTTTTATTTCCCCATCAGCAACTTTGCCAGAGTAAAAAGCAAATTAAATCCAGATCAGAAATTAGCTACATGGCTAGTACATGTTGGAATGGAGATATGCATATTTTATAGATATCAATGCAAATTTTAATAGAATATTATCAATAGCTACTTGATTTCCTGTTTGGTCAATAATATTTCTTTACCATAGACTGATATACCAATAGAGCATTAAAATTATTTATAATTTAGGCCTAAAGGCAGTATTTCAGGATCTATAGTTGTGAGCCTTTGTTTACATTCTGATGTCAAAAAGCATCAAGCAAAACTGAAATCATGTGTAGGTTTTGACGTTGGTACTGAGATTGCATACAAACAAAGGTGTCCTTGAACTGTACTCATCAACTTTGACTTTGATAACCTCAGCAAAAGACTTCTCTTTATCTCTTTCTTTCTCTTGAGTTATTTTATTTTTTGATCCATGTTAATGTGTTCCTGTATGGTTAGGCTTTGATGTAATTTTGTATCTTTTTTACTATATGTAAAAAAGATACATGTGGTGTTTGTGTTTGTATTGTTTTGGTTGGGGAAGCATTGGATAGTTTTAGTGAAAGCATTGTGTTACCTAGGATCTATTTAGTGCATTGCCACCTTGCCATGTTGAATGCCCTTCCTACAATCTAGCTCTCAGCAGTATGAAGCCTTCTGATAGATTTTTTTCTTTATTTTATCTAGAGTTGTGGAAGGAAAGAGGTATAAAAGATGAGGTCAGAGTATGGAAGGTGTCCTTATTTGGCATGTAGATGTCTCTTAAGATGTGGTAAAGCAGGAAGAGATCACAGATATGAATATAGAGATTGTCCAGATTGTGTCAACATATAGATGTGAAGGCATGATAATGCAATAATGTTGTGTGAATTTGATTTGAATGAATAGTGATTATAGTATCATTGCTGGATATACAGTATGCAAACTTTTTTGCAATAAGTTAGCATTGATTAGATTCCAGAGTCTTTTAAATTAGGTCAATCTGAGGGCAGAGGGTGCGTATAATCCCACCTTTACAGAAATTGCCTGTCCTACAAGAATACACAGCCTGATGAAAACACCCATGCCGTAACAGATCTGTTACTGTTGTACAAATATTTAGACTCTTATGAATGGCAGCAGAGAGGACTTTACACTGGTTTCAGTCATCTCATGATGGCAGCATGTCTGTGTTAAGTCAACAAAGACTGTGAAGTTCGACATCATGAGAGTCATTATTTCCATTAATTGAAATATTCTCTATATGACATCCACTTTCAGAGCAAACATCTATTTTTCTTATTTATCTGCTTCTATTCATTGAAAAGAAATTATATCTCCTGGTGACTAATGGTATCCATACACTGTCTCAGCTTGTCAGAGTGCCTCCAAAGAGAGAGGGAGAAAGTGTCCAGGATTATATTTCCCCTCATGATGGCCACAGCTTACCTGCCCAGTTGCGATGATGAGTTGATTACTCGCCATGATACGAGAAGTCAATATATGATATATTTTAACAAGGGTAACATCTTGTAGTGTTCATGTGATCAGTATGGAGGCAGATCACATACAGTGAACAGTTTGGATGGGGCGATACAACATGCAATACCGTCGTATTTCGGGTGGGGAAAACGGTCAATTTGGTAAGGCAAAGCAACAGTTGGATTTGATTGGGATGTGCAAGTTGGGAAGGAATTCGGTAAAGGACATTATTGGGATCTGTTATTATTGCTAGTGTGTTGAAAGAAATTGAATAGAATAGTTTTAGTGTAGCCAGCAAATCGAAGACGAGCCTCATTTTTTTCTTTTCTTTTTCTTTACTAAACTCAAAGGTTTTTGAAAATAGGATTATGTATGTGTAAATAAGGTAGAGGAATTGTTGTGGACTATGGAGCTCTTTTCTATATTTATGAAAGTAATGTTTGTTGAGTTTATAAATTATATTTGTATGAGTCTATTATTTATATATATACAAGTGAAGCCTGTCTTCTTTATGGTTTAGTAGTTTTTGAGCTCCACTGGAAAAATATTAATTTAAAAAAGCTTAATGTTTACAAACTTGACACACACATGTGGAAACACACACACACACACACACACACACACACACACACACACACACACACACTCACACTCACACACACACACTCACACTCTCACACTCACACATATGGATACAGAGATATACATATGTAGGTCCACAATTCTTTTAGCCCTTGGGGCCAGTTTTGTTACAAATTTCAGATTTTTTAACATTTCAGAATGAAGGTGGACCCCGAGTGGCCGCTAGGGGGGGGAGGGGTAAACATATAACTATCATATTCTTTTAGCAAGAACTTTGTAGATTATCATGTCATGTATTCATCATTATTATCCTTATTATCATTATCCTATGTGTTATTGTTATTATCATCATCATAATTGTTACTATTATCATTATAATCATTATCATCATTATTATTATTACTATCATTATTTACTCTTTATCCTTGTTATATCTTTACTGTTTTGTATTAGATGTGCAATTCTCCATTTCTTTTCTTTTTTTTTTCCTTTTTTTCACTTATATCTAATCAGTAATATGTTGCCTAAAAATGTGGGTCTAGGCTTACTTTGGAACCCTGTAGCTCTAGAGCTAGCACCATTACAGCCATAATATGTATGACTGTGTGCGCGCTTCAACTGTGAGCAGATCCCTATGTCGTGTCATGTACGCATTGACTCCCGTCTTATAGGCCTAATCGGTGCCGATATGTCATGACATCCGTACGCAATGGGTTAAGACAATTAAGATTTGTGTCTTTCAATATACTAATCTTATTTAGGATATTCTTTTCTATCTTTTGGGGAATGGGATAATTTGTGCTTGTGAAAATTCATGTTGGTGCTCACATGCACTAATGTATACTGCAGATTATGGTTATCTAACCTCTTGTTAAGTTATCGTAATAATTAGCTAAATTAATGTATTTGCTTAGTATTAGATTAATGTAAGGATTTGTTTGTTTTTTTCATAGGAGACCCTAAGCTGACAGATAGACAACCTGTCACTGAGTAAGGACTTGCTAGATGTCTTTGAGATACATGTTCTTTACATGTTGCATTTAGAAGTTAGTGAAAGGGATAAACCCACATCCTTTCACACAAACTTGACATAAAGCTTGAAGAGGATTGGCAAGCTCAAGGCAGTTCGTTACTAAACATAGGAAGACTGATTAGATGCAGAAGTGGATTCATATATTTTCCAGGTTATTCCATTTAATAAGAAGCAGCTTAGGTAACTACGCTCTCACAAGGAAGAGAGGGATTTCCTTAGGTCAGTTACAAGTAGCTTATCATTAGTAGGTTTTGCTGATTTCAGTGAGTGTGGTAGTTCAAAGCAAAAGGGATATATTGTTTTTAGATTTTGTATGGATGAGCACTTTTTTATTGAATCTTTTATTGTAATACTACTGTTATTTGTTTTTTTCCTATCAGCTCCCCCCCCCCTTTTTTTAAACACATTTCCACAGAGTCACCAAGCAGTCAATTAGTAGGCCTAACTAACATCTCCTGTTTTAACTGACAATAAAAAGTTAAGGATAGTTTCAACCATGATAAGGTATAACTGCATAGCATATATTGGCAACAATGTAAAGTTTTCTTTCATCACCTACTAATTGCCATTGTTTAGTAAACTGTAAGAGAAATACATAGAATAAAAGAAAGTATTAGTAAAATATGAATATCAGACAATAGAATTCAATTTCAAACCGCTTGGTTAACGAGTGCTGCAGAGCGACTGATCTAGGAAATGTCGGGTAGGGTTTTCCAAAGCATTGTCATCATATTCAAGTAGGCCCATCCCATCAATATTCTTTCTTTTTCTTTCTTTCTCTCTTACAAAGGGCCACCTGTATATTTATATTTACATAGAGAAGATTCATACTGAACATGTAAACAAAACAAGAAAGAGAAGAACAGGGAAACACACAAATATGTTGAGGGCCTTTTAGCTTTGTATGCTGTGAAGCAGCAATAAAGTGAAAGGGCCTTCTGTATATTCATGTGTTTCCCTCCTCTTCCCTTTATTGCTTTGTTTGTATGTCTGCATGTGTGTGCAATTTCTGCATAGGCCTATATTTAAACATACATATATCACAGTTAGCTTATAACTCGTATTCACTCAACACTGAAGAACATTACTTTTCAGCTTCAGTGATAAAGATACTAAAATAAGATGGAGATATATGAATATATACATTTGAGTTACAACTCCTAAAACACACACAAAGGTAGCAAACCTGCAGATACAGTGATGCTTTTAGTCTTCATTGTTTGCATCTTTGGTGTTGGTGTTCCGTGTTTCATTAAAAGGGTGCAGAGAGTGTGAGGATTAATGATAGGTTGTTGTTTATTTTTAGCATATGATTACAGCGCAATCAAGTTACCGTATCAGGAGATGAATTAAAGAATTCAGCAAGTAATGTATAAATGGTTTTATGCTTAGGCCTGTGTATGAGATCTAAAAG
The DNA here is from genome assembly GCA_017312705.2 of Penaeus japonicus. Classification (NCBI taxonomy): domain Eukaryota; kingdom Metazoa; phylum Arthropoda; class Malacostraca; order Decapoda; family Penaeidae; genus Penaeus; species Penaeus japonicus. Next base: position 149,935 of record BOPN01001202.1, read on the forward strand.
AATTAGTTAGCTTTACAAGATGTTATGTGGAGATAGCTTTTCCATGACGTAGTTAAAAAGCAAATGGTCTTGTAGGTATACATTAGTTTTATTTGAGATAGCCAATACATTGAAAAAAGAAGGAGACTAAGCTTTTGATGCCCCAAATTATAATTCTAGAAAACACATTTTACGTTGTTGATTTTTATGTTTACTTTTATCATTATTTTTGTTTTGTTCAGTTACAATTAATTCCCTACTAACACATTTATCAATATAAATGTTATCAATAGTATATATATATATATATATATATATATATATATATATATATATATATATATATATATATATATATATATTAACCCACACAGGACGGGTGGTACAGCATGTGTACCGCGCATTCAAAAGCCCAGTTGCCGGGCGGCACAGTATTGTGCCAGCCATTCAATTGATTTAGGCCTAATAATTCGAACGCCCCGGCATTTGGACATTCAAGGCTAGAATTCCCCGTCAAGCTAAGACACGCACGCGCATACACACACACACACACACACACACACACACACACACACACACACACACACACACACACACACACACATATATATATATATATATATATATATATATATATATATATATATATATATATATATATTTATTTATTTATAATATATATATGTATATATATATATATATATATATATGTATATATATATATATAAATATATATGTATATATATATATATATTTTTATATATATATATATATATATATATATATATATATATATATATATATATATATATATATATTATATATATATATATATATATATATATTTTATATATATATATATATATATTTATATATATATATATATATTTATATATATATATATATATATATATATATATATATATATATATATATATATATATATATATTATATATATAATATATTTTTATATATGCACACCAGAAGTTTTTGAAGGTAGCTGAATAATATGAGTAATAGTTAGCTATATCGTGATTTAGTCGCAAATGTCCTATCAAATGTTTATTCCTGTTCCCACTTACCATCATCACAGAGATCTCTTGGTAAAGTTATGGAAGTGTGTGCTGTGTTGTTTGGATATTTGGTCATGCATCCATGGACATAGTGATAATAGAAATAATGGTTGAATGTTGCTGTAACTTGTAAGAGATAGAGTTTTCCTCAAGGTGAGTCCTGTAATAGATATGCCCTTCCTTTTTTTTTTTTTTTTTTTTTGGTCAGTCACTAAATTATATTTCTTAAGTGAGTAATCATAGTGTAGGAATGTACCAATATGGTGTGGTCAGTTTTAGGAAAGTCTGATGTTGTATTTACCAGCAGTATATCAGGAATTTGTACTTTATTTCGTACAGACTTCCTCCTATAAAAACACTCGCCATACACTTTTTTATATATCTGTACATTAAGTCATAAAAAAGGAAAGAAGTGTGTGCCACTCCATGAACGAAAATGAATTATATAAGGCAGCTTTTGTTTGCTTGTTCATGACTTCGAGCTGGGATTTCCCATGGGATTCCCCCTGCTCAACATAATAAAGCTTAACAATCCACAGCATTGAATTGGAGGATTTAGTTTCTTTATATTCATGACATGACCAATGGATGAGCAAGTATCTAATAAAGCATTTCATCTTTTCTCTCTTTACATTTCCTTAATTGCTTTTTCTTCTAGACCAAAGTTCTTCTAACTGTTTTCACTGTGACCCAGTTTAGTTACATGTATTACACTCATGACCTTCTTCAATGTGTATGTATGTATTTATTACCTATTTTATCTGTTTTACTAAATGTAGAGAGAGAAAAATAGACAGACAGACACCTGAACACGTTCTTAGAATTTGCTTACATTCATGATTTATCTGTTTGTTTCCTTAGTATTAGTCTGGCCAGGAATCTTTGTTGTAATAAGAGTATTTCATTTAACCAGACAGATGTATTATTTGTTAATATGATGTGAATTAGGGTTCATCGGAAAGGGAAATAGGTTGCATGTATACATATGCACACACGCAGACATACATGCATTTATGAGTGGATATGGGTGTATACTTGCTTTGTGGTGCATACATTATCATGTGTGCATGAAATTTATGCCTTCTGTGCAAGAAAGCACTTCAATCCCATTTAGTTGAACATTTTGGAAAGATAACCAATCTTATCAAGGATCAGCCGTGCACTGGGTCAGATTTCATAGTATTTAGTTATGGTATGTGTTGGCATGGCAGGCAGCTCAGCACTGTTTTGGAGGCAACTGTTGTTATGGTATTTGAAGGCCTTTTCATCGTCTTTTCTCAAATTTGTAGTCTATTTTCCCTTTTGGTTATAAGAATGGTGTGAGAGAGAGAGAGAGAGAGAGAGAGAGAGAGAGAGAGAGAGAGAGAGAGAGAGAGAGAGAGGGGGGGGTATGAATTCCATGAATTGAAAAAAAAAATAGTTTAAGAGGGAATTCAAGGAAATCACATTTGTCCTGGTGTGTATTTAGATGAAAATCATTATTTCACAGAAGTACAGTAGAGTTGTGTCAACTTTGAAGTTTTAATTTGAATACAGTTCTTTTTATAGTTACTCTCTTCAAATATCTAGGTCTGCTGTCAGATCATATCATATATTTAAGATTTCATAGATCATGCAAGTTATTAGCCCCTTCACCAACTAAGCCATCTCTCTTTCCGTCTTCCAGCTCCACGCATCAAGCAGGAGCGGCTGGATGAGCGGGAGATCAACCAGCTTGCTCAGGAGATGGTGGAGAAGAACAAGCAGAAGATGATCTCCCAGGCAGCGCAGATTGCCCAGCAGAACCAGGCCTCTCAACAGGTGCGGAGCGCACGTTTGCTGTGGATTGGTTTTATGTCCATGTTCATTGTTTTGGTTGTACATTTCTGAGTCTCCTTTTACTATATTCCCGCCTCCTTGTCTTTGACGTGAATATGGATATAAGATATGTAAGATCAACTTTGTAGGCATATACATAATATTTGACCAATCACCCTCCTGTAGCATTAGAAGCTCTTTGGTTAGATGCTTGTGCATCTTTCTATGGCTTTTTATTGGGTGTGAACACTGCTCTGTAAGTGAATTTATCTTTCTATCTCTTTTCTTCTCCCTCCACTTTTTTTTTTTTTCCTTCCCTTTAATGCTGTACTCTTTTCTTTCTTTTGTTTTTTTCCTAGTTCACATTAACTGATTCTATTATGCATTTGCAGGCTCTTCAGCGTGCTGGTGGTCAGCAGATGATCACATTCTACTTCAACCGCGACAAGAGCAGCATTACGGCAAAGGAGGACTCTCTTGTCCCCAACAAAGTAGAGGAGAAGAAGAAAGGGACCATTGACGAGGAGAGCCAGAGAGGGCGCTTTGGCTGGTCCACGATCCACAATGCCCACATCCCATACTTGTTTCGCCGCGAGGACAAGTACTGTGCCGTGAGGATGGTGGAGACAAAGCTACTAAACAAGTACCTCAACTTCCTCCCACACGAGATCACCACGTGCATCCACGTGAGAAGTTACTTTATCACTGAGGGAGAGGCCAAGCTACTGAACGAGATCAACATGAAACATTGTGAATTTCAGTTTGGACGGGACCTCTTCACGACCAAAGATTTAGTAGTGAGACTGCATGATGCACGGTGCTTTTACAAGTTCCTAGATACATGCTTTAAAAAGCTGGTACAAAAGTCGCCCGAGCAGAGTGAACACTGTGGGTTTGTTAGAATAAATGGTGAAAGCGTTGTGCCGTATACTGTGAAAGAAAAACAAAAATATGTACCTCTGTTTTATTTTGAAGGTGAAACTGACACATTGAAATTGAAAGCAGAAAAGATAGATAACTGGGAACTTGCCTATCTGAAATTTTGTTGTAAAGTTCAGGGTATCAGAAACGAGCTGTTTGCGAGTGATACATGTGCAGTGGTCAGTCTTGAGGATGTGCAACAGTATTTCCCCAAAGACACGCTCTTTGAAGACTGGTGGCCCCAGAAAACAGCAGAACCAATGAAAGTGAATAATCCTGGCACAAAACTGGGTGGAATCTGGACACAGAGACCTCCAGGAGGCTCTCCCACTGCCCCTCAGCAGAGCCACCTAGCCTCGTCATCAACCACGTTAACGCCCATAGCAAGCAAACCTCCGTCAATGCCTATCGCCACCACCGCCAGCCACATCACCCCTGCGGCAGCGGCGGCGGCAGCAGTGTCAGCAGCGGCTGTCAGCCCCTCAAACTCGCTGACCTCTCTGACCAATTCTCTCAACTCATTCTACTCTTGGGCCAACCTGGTGAACGGCCAGGCAGTGGCTGCTGCAGCGGCCTCTGCCTACACGGGCACTTCCAACATGCAGGCCCTCCTGTCTGGCCTCACCATGGAGCAGATGAGACGGTTACAGCCTCAGGTCTCTCTGCCAGCCACTACACCACTAATTCCCACAATATCCGTAAGTAGGCTTTCAGTTTTGTCTCTATATCACGGCTTTTTTTGGCTAATGCAAATTAGTAAAACAACAACACTTACCCTAGACTTTGTACCATTGATGATTGTTAATTATAGTTTATTAACCCATTCGTGCCGGTTGACGTGCCATCACGGGGTTGAAAAATATCCCCAGACCCGGGTGACGCCCTGATACGTGCTGTATTTTTTATGTGACGTGCTGAAACGTCAGCAATAAATCGTTAGATTGTTCTCAAATATAATCGTTTTACACAATTTCTTAGACTGTTACTTTAGTTTAGGTGTTTGAAAGTCATAAAATGAGATATAATGTTAAAAAAATGACGTCACAGAAAACTATGTGATATTGATGACATCACGGTAATTTCTGCTTCTTGATCAGTTGAATAAAAAGATCTGGGTCGAAGATCTATTGTAAAATCAAATGTGTTTGGCCAAGAAATAGAATAAAGTAAAACATTACTAATGCGATACTACTTCTAATTTGTTGATTACCCATGATATTATGTCATGCCACGTCACTAGGCACATGTACATACTCATATATACGTGTATGATTATTCATATCATTCTTTTCTTTTTGGTAAAAAACAAACAAACTATAAAACATGTTTTTTGATGCCCAACTAAGAGATTGCTACCTTTGGTATTTTCACATAGAAATGAAGAATATATTGAAAATTCAATAAAATAAAACTAAAAAGACATTACTGTAACATGTTTTTTGACTAAGATAACTCATTTGAACATGGCAATATTTTATGTGACTTTACATTGTAGACGCATTCATGAAAACCATTAGAATAGGGTGGGTGAAAAAGGCTCTTGAGAGGATCAGCGCGGCCCCACGCAGCGAGAAAACACCCCAGCACGAAGTGTAACATACTTGTTATCTTCCCAGCGTTAGCGGGAGTAGGCAAAAATATTAAAAATTATTTCACAGGGCAGTAAGGAAATGAATGGTTAATTTGCCAACATGTGAGAAATGATAAAAGGAAAGCTCTTGACTATGTGTGATTTCTTATTTTCTCACATTCAATATACTTACACTGTCCTTATGGTGGTTGTGGTGTGTGCACACAAAATTCTAATAATTGTTTTTACCCAGCAAGCAAGAACTCAAGTATTTGTGAGGTATTATCCATGATTCAGAAGGTCTTTATTGTTATAGTATAATGATTCATTACATTTTCAAAAAAAAAATGTGCATCCAGTTTGTGATAATTATCTTTCTCTTTTATTTACTGAAAAAAAAGTGGTACATGGATAGAACCTCACAGTACAAACATTAGATATAACTGTTGATACTATAAGCAAAGCCTTTTGAATCATTAAAAGAATGATTAACTATGTAAAGTCATGCTCAATATAATCTACAGGTTCGATTTATCATTAGAAACACAGAATATTACTTCCCATGATGGTCATTTAAGTTATCTTGGTTCAGTACATATATACTAAATCTGAAGAATATTTCTTGTATTTTTATCTGGTGGATTAGTAGTAGAAGTGTATTATCATAGTATCAAAATGATAGGAGCAATAAGTTCTGGTTGTATAACCATAAACATAATGAAAATGAAGATGTCAATGATAGTGACCATACTGATGAAATAGATGAATTTGAAAGGTTATCATACTATCACACAAACCATTGAGGTTCATTTACAGTATGAAAGATGGTAGAATGCAGTAATGCATTTTATTTAGAAACACAAATTTTACCTCCCTGAGAATCCCAGCTCCTAACCATATTACCACAACGACCTACTAAAAGGATTGTCTAACCAGATGCCCGTGGGCACTCGGCAGAAATGAATTAGAAATTCAAGTCACAAATCAGGTTACCAAGGTTATATCTATGTGTGAAAGATAGTAGAATACAGTAACGCATATAATATAGAAATACAAAGTATACATCCCTGATAGGGGATTGAACTCGGGCCCTCTGAGTGAGAATCCCGGCTCCTAATCATATCACCACAACGACCCACTAAAAGGATTGTCTAACCAGATGCCTTACATCCATTATGAAAGTTACCTATATACTCTTAGCAGAGCCATGATAGCGAGGTTTTACTGACAATTCCCGTGGTTAGGAGCCGGGATTCTCACTCAGAGGGCCCGAGTTCAATTTCCTGCCGGGGAGATAAAATTTGTATTTCATTTACAGATTTAGTAGGTATAATTGCAGACAGTAATACATGAGAACAGGTGTGTTGGCTGTAGGCCTTACTCTAGGAGTGTCATGGTGTATAACATATTATACATAGTATGATATTTAAAGTTGTGAAGTATATATGTTTAAATGTTTTTTATTACACTAGATTACTTGATTCTCTCACACACACACACACACACACACACACACACACACACACACACACACACACACACAGATAGATATAGAGATACATACATATATGTTCATGTCTCTAAAGTGGTATACCACAACATAAAAGCATGGCACGTCTGTGTCAGATGCCTAAGGTTTACCAACTGTACCATAGTTATGTTTCCAATGAATGGCACTGTCCAAATGACAAATTCATAGGAGAAACTACAGTCACAGGTTGTACTAACAAAAGATAGTTAAATTTTGATACAAATCCTTTATTGTACAGTTCCACGAACATGCAGTTGGTAATTTAGTTTGCGCTACATCTGTGCTACATCACAAAGGGGATGAGAGGGATCATTTATTATATATGGATCTTCCTTATTTTGTGTATATATATGTTCATCTTATATATATCTTTAGATTATATTTATACATATTTCATATGATTATGTACTTTAACTTTACATTCCTGACTACTGTTATCATTCATTTTATTTCACTTTCAATAATTAGTGGAGAATCCACATTTTCTTTAAAAGATTACACAATAGGTATGCTTTTTTTGCCCATGTCAATTTTGTTACAGATTTTTCACAATTATTCCAATATTTTTACCACAGTTGCCATGAGTTGGTCATGCTATTGACATGAGCAAAGGCTTCTGAAAAACAATTTACATCATTTTCATGTCATGTACTTTGCAGCTAGAAAATGGCTGATAGTCTCAAAGCAGATTGCGCTAAAACACCACTATTAAGACATGATACAGTGGGTGACTGGGGGGAAATTTCTGTTACATGCCCTCATTGGTCACTGATGTACAACCTTTGTCACAGAGTATGATTAGCTGGAAATACAGCTAGAACACATAATTTAGGAACTTCCTTGATGGCTTCAATTATGGAACTCTCAGATATTTAAAAAAAACATTTCTTCTGTTATAACATACAGTAAGGAGATAAAGTATAATTTGTTATTCATCTGTATGCTACTGTTTCAAAGACAAGTTCTAAAGAGTGCATTATTCTGAATTGAAAGTGTATAGTTATTCATACATAGATATTCATGTCATTATTCTCTTTTTAGTAGCAGAAAAATATTTAGGCAACACATACAAAAGCTGTGGGTTATAGATAGATAAATGGATATGAATATACATATACTTGTTTGTTTATTTATCTATTTGTTTATAGAACGTTGTCTATATTTATATTTTTCTTTATTTGAAGTTCTAGGTATAGTAAAAGAATTGTCTTTTATTTCTAAGATTTAAACTTTTATGGTATATTTTATGGTTAGCAGAAGTTCTATTAATCATTTTTGACTGATGAATGAGACCTGTCTTATTCTAAACCTACTAAGTGTGGCTGGGATTTGTACTCCGACACTTCTAATTTTGATCTTGCAGTTTTGGAACAGCTTTGTAGTGCAGATTAAGAATTGGAATACTAACCCATGGCCTTTTTATTTGGTATCTACATTCCATATTTGATATTTTACAGTGTAAATATATGTATATACAACAAAATGGTGCAGAGCCCTGAAATATTCATAAAGCATTTATAATATTAGACATTCCACTTTTAATTTTTGATTGATTGATTTGTTTTCATATACAGTTTTTTAGAAGTGTGGAAAAATATTTGAGTGAAATGTCATCCTACTCTTGCTTAAGTCATGATTTACTATTCTCATTTTATTCAGAGAGACTGTTTTAGGGTTTAAATTTACCACACCGCTATTTCAACCCTGCATTCATATTATAGCTTTTGAAAATCATGCCTTTCCCTTGCTGATGGTGCTCTAGAAAGCATGAGTTAGATCGATATTAGTGAAGTCTTCCAAAACTTGCAAGTTTAATACAAGGGAAGGAGGGAGGGAGGTGGGGAGGGAGGGAGCCCTTTTTAGATTTCTGTGGATTTAAGGTTTTGCTGGTAGGAGATTGTTGGATTATTCTCTCTCTTTCTCTTTATTCGTCCTCATTTCTTCCCTTTGTAATTTGATATATTGATAGTTTTGATGGTAATGATAGTGATGATAGTAATGTCGATAGATGTACATAGAAGCTGAATGTGTTCATGAGAGATTATGAAGCTACAGTAATAGCTTTCTTAGAATTCCTTTGTGTGTGTTTTTTGCAACATATAACTTCAGCTTACAGTCGTCTTGTTTATTACATGCTTCTAATTTTAGAATTGCTGTTTTTTTGCCATGTAGGTTAGGTGTAGTATTGCATCATATGTAATCATATGGTGTTTTGTTATGCCATCTGGAAAGTTTACAAAATTATAAGAGGGAGGGGGAGGGGAAGGGGGAGAAGGTCCAACATAACACTGAACCGGAAGAACTCAGTGCATATCATATTAAAAAGTTATTATAATGTGATTAGAGTTAATGAAACAGGATGCCAATAGAATGAGCTGTTCTCTGCCCATTGTAGGCCAATTAGCAGTAGGGGAGTGAATAAAAGGATAAGTATGAAGTCAGTTTTTTGTTGGGACTTTTACACATGTTTTTTATTTATTATTTTGTTTCTCGCCTTATATTTAAGGCATTTGTAAAAACAAATCTTTATTTGATGAAAGCATGTCTCTTACTTGGATAGTTTTTTTATTAGAAAGTGTATCCTGGATTTTTATATTTGTTGCTTATTGTTTATGAAAACATACACATATGGTATGAGGGTAAGAGTTTGCATTTTGTGTGTGTGTTTTAGATACAAGTAAATTGTAAATTATTATTAAAGAACAATTGTAGGCATTTAAACATATATTAGCTTCATATATTTAGCATATATCTACTCCAAAAGAAAGAGTAGAAAAAATAATAACAAAGACCACCATGTTTACACTACAAGAGACCATATAGAATATAGAATAATGATATGGGATTTATGTTTGTGAAAGATTTTTGAGATCAGAAATATAAGGATTATTTTATGACAAGGAAATGTGAAGTGTTCCTGGAAGTTTTAGTTTGTCCTCAATGGCTCCACAAATGTGTGGTTAATTTCTCATAGTGATTTATATATTCTTAGTGAAAAAAAAGGATAAATATGGGTTGATTCTTACATGACTTCATCAATGGCCTGATGGCCTCATCATTGGCTACCATTACATAGCTTCAGGGACAAGTAAATAACAAAAAGAATAAGGCAGGAAGTACCTTTTTTTTTTTTTCTTTCTTTCTTTAATTCTTTCTTTCTCTATCCTTTTTTTTTATCTGTCCCTTTGCATTTTACAAAGAGGAGTGAAGGAATAACAGCAGACATTTGTTAGTAGGAAAACATGCTCATGTTGAAGGGGATAAAAATGTAAAGAAAATATGAAGTATAACACGGCACACTAATGGACCAAGGGAACACACAATGATCCCTTTCCAGGACTTGGGTTGAATGCTCCTTTCTCTTTCTAGGACTTCAACCTTTAAAAAAAGAATAATGAAACAAAGTAAAAAAAAAAGAAAGTAAAGGAAATAGTAAAAACGTAGATGAGATAATATATATTTTATTGTTATTATTATCATAGAATGAAATGGGACAACAGTTGACCCTAGATTTATATATATAGAGAGAGAGAGTGTGTGTGTGTGTGTGTGTGTGTGTGTGTGTGTGTGTGTGTGTGTGTGTGTGTGTGTGTGTGTGTGTGTGTGTGTGTGTGTGTGTGTGTGTGTGTGTGTGTGTGTGTGTGTGTGTGTGTGTGTGTGTGTGTGTGTGTGTCACATTGGTCAGGCCCCCTAGCACACCACTCTCTCATGGTGATTGTCAACAAATTCCTTTTTTATTGTCATTAAATTATTGTGGGTGTTACTTTTGGATCTTATTTCTGGGTTGGTTATTTTAATCATCATTTTTATATGGGCAGACTTATGTAATAGCTATGATATGATGGATGTCTCCTCATTCTAAGAGAGTTCACTTTTCTGAGCTGAGAGATTTTGTTCTTTTCACATTTATGAAAACTTGACTCATTCTCTTACAGGCCTCACAAAATACAGTTCGGCCGCCACCTCTAGTTAGATCTACTTCAGCGGCTGCCTCATCCACCTCTACCTCTTCCAACAGTCGCTTGTACGTATCAATTGCATTTCGCCAGCATTTTATTTTGATGTTGAATTTATCTCTGATTAGTATTCAGTTACCATTCATGATATACTATTTGTTTCAATATTATATTGGCTATGCTATATTTTGATTCCATAATTGTGTAACATATTGTGCCATACATATTTCTTCAAAGCTGAATGATTCTACTGATAATTTTCCTGTGGAGGTCTGGACGTTTGCATAACTCCTACTCCCATTCTAGGGCCAGCAGCACGTTAGATGCCACGCTTCGTCAGCTGGGTTATTCTGCACAACAGATTAGCCAGTCCGCACTGAATTCCCTAGTTAATGCTGGAAACTCGGCTTTACATTCATACAACACCAGACAGACCAACAGTAGTTCACATCATGTGAGTTATTTCTTGGACTATTGGTGGGTTGCCATTTTGTTTAAAAAAAAAAAGTGTGGTTGTGTGCACAAGAACCGAATTGTTTTACTTAGGTCAAGTATGGTAGCATTGCATTTAACTATGTTATAATTTTATGTCTTTATAGTTTTATTGTGAAAAAAGGAGTCATTAGTATGTTTATATGCGAGAATACAAGTGGATTGACAAATATTTAATGATAAGATTGAAGTTCAATTATGCCTGATGATGTTCACTACTATCATAATGATACCTATGTGTAGATATGAAGATATATTTAAGAGTGACATCTAATGGACAGTAGTCTTTGTATCATTATTCATTGATAACTAGAAAATTAAACTAACCTATTTTTTTCTCTCTTTTTCTCTCTCTTATATCTGACAGAATTCTTTGGCAAATAGCAGCTCAAAATCCATGTCCAAAGCCCCTCCTCCCCTTATTCCGGTGTCAAATGGCATGCGACCCGACAATCTATCTAGTCATAAAGGTGTGGGTAGAAACGGGCTCGACAAGCAGCGCCTGGCGGACACCCCAGCCTTTAGACCAGACCCGACCAGACAAGAACCTCCCTACAAAGTCAGAAAGGTAAGGTCCCCTACGGTGCGAGGAAATGTACAGGGTTCGTTAGGTCTTCGTATGTGGTGAAATTATTGTGGATAAATATTGTAGTCTGTGGGGTAGGGTTAGCTAACAATGTAGTATAGTATTTTTTTTTTTTCTTTTCTTTTTTTTTTTTTTTCCCTCTTTTCTTGTTCTCTTTCTTTTTCTTGTTCTTTCTCCTTCTTGCTCTCTCTTCTTGGTATGTGTGCTTTGTGAACATGTTTGTATGTGCAGATGATAGTATATATTTGTTTTCTTTTTAGATTATTTATATAAATATTTTTTTTTCATTTTAAAGTTACTGATACTATTATAATGTATTAGTTTTGTAGAATTGTTAGCGATCACATTCTATATGCAAGTTAACACTTCTGCAGAAATGGGTCTGAAAAAGGTGTCAGTGGGTGTGAAAACAGTCCGAATTTTGATCTTCCAATAAGTGCACGAACCCTGTATGTAGTTCTAGCATTTACTTTCTGTGAAGACTGGTGGTCATATGTCAATAACGATGAAGTGAATATTGAGAATAACTCCTTGGAGGAATTGAACTTTGTGAACAGCACGATTTCCCTTACAGTTGGTGGTTGACGGAAAGGCTGTACTCTGTATAAACCGGACAGCTTACACTCATCAAAACCCCTCAGATTACAATATGGTGGCTATTCAAGATGTGATAAAGGATTTCTTCCCTGCAGCAACCCTAACTGAATGCATTGAGGTGTTCCAAAATGTCCTGACAGTTACTGTATATAAAGCCAATTGGTAAGACATAATCGCACTTTCTTGAAATTTGGGTAAACAAGCATCCATATGACAAATTTCTGTTTATTATTTGTATTGAGAAAATAATTATAAAGTCTTCATTAGACTTGCTGAAGTTTCATTTGAAAATATATTTTTTCTTGCATCTCTAGAAAAATGGTGACTATGTAGTTGATGCATTCCTATTTGTTTGTATGTATAGATGATTACTGTGATCAAACTAAATAAGTAACAAGAGGTACCCTCTCTCCCAGCCCAGACTTTAGATATTACAGCTACATTACATATGGCGGAGCTCATTCATTGCAAAATTTGTTCTCTTACCTCTCTTGCAAAGCCTTTGATCCAAATAGCATCATCATTAATGAAGAACTCTCTCTTTCCCATTTTTTATATTTTTGTTTAGATTATTATTATTATTTTCTCCTCTTACTTTGCAGGCATCAGGTTAACACATTGATGGAAGCTTGGGGTAGCGCTGTTGCTCCAGATGTTGTACCGCTGATCTTCGTGTCTGACCTCAACACATATCTCTCACAGATCAAGTACATTTTCCAACGACACAATGCCCTTGGCCAGCCACAGGCAAAACGGATAAGGACAACTTGATGGTTGGAGGGGTTGTAGTGAAGGGTACAATACAGTAAGACCTCATTATTGGTGTATTTTTTTATACCCAGTGAGAAGTTCACAGTCTTTTCTGTTCAATCAACCAAAGTTATCATCAGGAAATAAATTGGCATCTTGAAGAAGAAAGAGCAAGTTTCCGAAGTATCTGTTTTATGTTGTCAACCAGTTAAAGAGGTTTTGGTGTATATGTATGTTGGAAGGCCAGATGGCAACAGGGATGAGAGCGATAGCCAAGGTGAACTGTTGTAGAACGCTATCAAGATGGTACTGTTGTAGTATTTAATGAAGGGCTCTCGGTAAAGAAGCCAAGAAGTACATGTGATAGTAAAACTGAAAAAGTGTAAGGTGTGCTGAGTGTGGACTAGATTGCATGCCTGAGTTGCTGGGAAGTTTGAACATGTTCGTTGACCGACCCAGTTTGTTTGGTAAGAAATGTTGATAAACATAAAAAAGGAAAAGGTAACAACCAATTATTCAGTTGGAAGTAACTGGTACACTTTATTTCATTTGTACTAAAAATGAAATTGTGTTATGTATGGGATTGTTACTTTCGATTTTTATTGTGAAGTTGAACATTACGGAGAATGAATGTTGTGCAGTAGAAGAGGAGAAATGTTACAGGTATTTTCTCTCGTATTTAATCTTGCCTCAGAAGGGGTCAGGGGTAGTTCAGCAGGGTGGCAACACGCAGGAGAAAAGTAAGGTTGTGTATGCTAGTGCAAGACTGGTCAGGTTTGCAGTACATGGCCCTGCTCAGAGGTCAGCAGAGAATCTCGCCCTGCCCACAACAATGACCTGAGATAACCAAATCAGGGATTGAGTTGATGTAATTTTGTATTTCATACGATAAAAAAACAAAACATGTTCATTGTATGATCCTTTTTTTTTTATATATATAATTACTTTGGTCTTGCCATTCATTTTTATGATGTCTTTTTCCTTATTTATTTGTGTTATTTATATCATCTTTGGATTTTCCATTCTTTCCAGCCTTTGCATCAAAGAGCCATTACCTAGTATGCAAGTAATTTCTTACCGGAAATTTACTTGTATATGATATACAGCCTCTGATATTGCTTTGAATATTGTGACCTGTATACTGCCTTATATTTTAACTCATGAAATGCACAAGTCCACAATTCCAAGAAGAGAACTTAAATTTTCTATGAGTAGGTAACAACTATCAAAACTTTGTTTCTTGAAGGAGTTGTAGTGTGAAGTTGGTATTGATTTTGATAGGTAAGCTCAACAGCAAAGTGTTAACAATGAGGCACATATGACTTCTGTGAAAGTCATTTTCTTTGTACCTGAAATTTTTTCCCCTATAGAAAGTCCCCAACAAAATGCTTGTTCAGACAGTATTATCAGAGTGGCAGATGGCATCATGTGTGAATGTTCTGTAGAAGCCACATGGAAATACAGCTGTGGTTTTAGTAGTGACATGCTTCTGTCTCCAGAACTATGCCTTCACTCGTGTAATAAATGTTGTTTTATAAAAGAAACAAATGTTTTTATTTTTCATTATCACATTTTGGTTTGTGTAAAATGTATATGACTTGCATTTAAATTTGCAGAACACAAATGTTTGATTAGTTGTGAAGATATGTTGCGATATGTTGTTTTAAAAGTTGAATTGGCAGCCATTACACATTACACGTTGTGCTGCTCATGTGCGCTTTTCCCCTTGCTCTATCCCACCCCAGCCCCACAAAAATTGATTTCTTGGAAGTATCCCAGATAATTTTAAGTTTTGATAAAGCTGAAAAAGCTTTTACATTCAGTAGGTTCAGCTTATTATTTTGGTCCAGTACTGTTTAACGTTGTTTATATTGTTCCTATGCAATGGGTTTCGAAATCTGGAGCTTCTTTTCCACTTATAAATATTGCCTCTATAGTTTTATTCCATCCAATTTTTTTTCTCTCTCTCACTCAACTGATGATTTATTTTTATATTTTGTAGAGTTTGCTATTTTTTTAGTTTCTAATGTTTTGTAGGATGGCATATGAACAGTACAAGGTGCTTTTACCTATTTGAATAAGGAATTAATAGAAGGTGAAAGGAAATATGCCTTAGGTGATGAAGTATCAGAAGTACGACTTGAGAGGTTTACCCTTAAAATACGTTTTCTTTTCCTCTTTCCTCATTATTTTCAGTTGTACAGGACATTTTCTAATCATTTTGAAGGAAAGCTATATATTAAAGAAAGGACACTTCAGTTTAATGCCTTTTTACATGGATTTGATATTGATAAGCAAGCTAATGGGTGCCAGTGTAAAATCAAGGTTGTTAACATAAGAGGAATAAACAGTGCAAACCATATGCCTTGCATAATGTAGCCGTGCCAGGAGACCTATTTATTCTACTAAGGGTGTATCCACTTCTTGAAATGAGCATTGATTATTGGGATAGTCTTTTATAAAACTTTTTTTTTTGTTTTTTTTAACCCATTCACGCCGGGGCGGAATTTCGCCTACTCCCGATAACGCCGGGAAGATTTCAAGCGCGCAACCGTTCGTGCCGGGGTGTTTTCCCGCTGCGCGCGGTCGCTCTGACGCTCGCAGAGCGTTTTTCACCCACCCTATCCTTATGGTTTGCGTGATTGCGTCTAAAGTGTAATCATGTGTAGAAAGTAGTGCTATGTTCAGAGGATGTATATCAGTCGAAAAAGATGTTATAGCACTGTTTTTTTAGTGTTATTCTATTGAACTTTTTCCATATTCTTTACTCCTATGTTGTAATACCAATGGGAAGTGGAAGCATTCTTCTAGTGAGGTAACAAACATAGTTTTTTTTTTTCAATTTTTTTTTTCTTCCTAAACGAAAAGAAAGAGAATATGAACAACCATACATGTGCATACAAGTGAATGCAAGTAACAGCAATGTTTTTTCAAGTGTCATTTTCTTTTAGTGGGGCAACAAAAAGATGTTATATAATTTTTTTTTTTTTTTTTTTTTTTATTCCTCGGCCAATTACAATTGATTTTACGATAGCCTTTCGACTCAGATCATCATATTCAACAAATCAGAAACAGAAATCACCATGCCGTAATCAAGATTACGTATGTACCTGAGACGTCATTCATATTACGTTATATCCCATTTTCTACTATTTAGAAGGATAAACTAAAGTAGCTAAGACAAATCAAGTATGAAAATCGAATTGTACTAAGAATAATCTATCATTCTAATGCGGACGTTTCAGCACGTCGCTACTGGCCTCCCGGCGCGCGGGCCGAAAATGTAGCACGTGCCAGGACGTCACCCGGGTCCGGGGCTTTTTTCGACCACGTGTCAGCACGTCAACCGGCGCGAATGGGTTAAGCTGTCTATAAGTTCTGAACATTAGCTTGGAAGTAATAATCACTTACATCAGCATTAATATTTAATTGATATTGGTGTAAGCTGTCCCTTTTCCTAATTGGTTAAGCTGTTTTAACAATGATTTCAAGGATTATTGTTATCATTTTATTCTAATGCTAAGAATCTAGTGCTTAACTTTAACTTGTAGCATCAGCTGTTGAATTTATCTTTTATTTTTTATTTGTAATATAAATAATGTTATGTCCCATTAGTATTATTTTGTATGTATCTTAACCTTTTTAAAATTATCTTTGTCATCAAACACAAGAGTAAAATTTTCTGAGCTGTAGCTATAAAAATTTCAAGCCATGTATATTACCAGCAGTGTTTTTTTCCATATTTGATATATTATTTAATCAAAATGTTTTAGATGTGAAAGGAACAAACAAGATATTGGAGTTGTGGATTTGAGTTTTTCTAGAGAGAGGGTTTGAAAAGGTCATCAAACAGATTCTCCTTGAAAGGTACTCATCAAAGTGATTATCGTGGCCATGGTAGACTTTTTGATGCCAGTGGGTACAAGTTTTTGTCATGGATACAATTCCTGAAAGTTGGGTCATTTGTTGAGCAGGCTTTACAACAAAGGTACAAGATATTCATGTCAGTTTAATTTTGCCCCCATATCATTATATTTAAGAGTAGTGTCTAGGTTATTTTTTACAAATGTAAAGGTAAGCTAACAGAAGTATTTATGAAACATGTCAGCCAGTGCCAATACAGATGCAGTGGAACTATTTAAACTTGTGACAATAGTTTTTTTTTCTTCCTTTCTTTCTTTCTTTTTTTTCCGTCTTCTTCTTTTTCTTCTTCCTCTTCTTTTCTGTTCTTTGAAACTTGTTAAGTGTCACTCATCTTTTTTGCAGATGCTGTGATTCTTATCAAGTTTCGGTCATAGCTAAAGTTTACACCACATGAAATGTCTGCGCTTTATGCTTACCAGTTTTTTCAATCTTTGGAGCAACTTGTCATATCTTTCCATTCCAATACATGATAGTCATAACCACAATGTAACTTAGGCCAAAATACAGCCTTACATGAGGATTCATAAATACTTTGGTGCAGTCATTCCTGATACTGATTAGCTTTATGTGTGAACATGGCGTAAAGTTAAATATGTCGAAAGTACACAGACTAGTATTGGGGATTTGCCATTAAAGTAATGATTTATCCTAGTGCAAAGCTTCAGAACTCAGGCTCGGAAAGCCTACGAATGCTAGCAGATATACAGGTTATTTAGCTAGTATTATTATTTTATTGTGAAATAAACACGTCATAGACACAAGGAGTTCATGGGATCTTCAGGAATGATGCAGTTCTAATGAGCCTCAGAAATGTGTCAGTTCATTGTAAAAATTTTGTATATATACAAATAACTTATTCCCTTTTGTGAATGTATATTTGTAAACATATGACACCAAATAAAATGACAAATATTTATTTTCTTTGTGAAGTTCGTTTCCTCAAGTGATTGTCAAAAAAAAATATATATATACATATATATTTTGTATGAACATATTTTCATGTATATATATCTCTTAAAAAAGATAATGAATGAAATGACGATTTTACAAATTGCTTGTGCAGTTCAAAACAAATATTAAATGGTAAATACTAATGCTGTACTACCCAAAACTATTATCTTCTTGAGTGTTATGACATTTCTTCACTATTATCTAGTCTTTTACAAAGTAATATCAATTCAGATACTAATTAACAGCATTGCAAGGGAAAATACTGGATAACACAAAAATGATTGAGGTGCAGGTAACTATTTTGAGATCGGTGAAAGAAAAATCAGCTGCAAAGGGAAGGATAATGAAATTGTAGTGTAAAATATAATAACCGCTAAGCAAAAATCATTGAAGAAATATACTGAATCATAACTACTAATATTACGAAAGTCATTTTTTTCATATAAATATATAGACAATAAACTTTATTACTTGAAAAAACAGGATTTCCAATGGAAAAAATACAACTCTATAAAAACAAATATATCTTAGAATCTTGCTAACAATCAGCTGTAAGTAGCTGATACACTCTGCTGCCTTTCTTTAACAAGTATCCTTGATGATTCAGGCTTGCAATAAGGTCATTTATATCCCTCACTTTGATGTTGGCTTGCTTCACAAGTTGTTTCATCTCATCAATAGTAAAAATGGATTTGTAGGTCTTTTCAGACATGCGCTGAAGGACTGCAACAAATTTCTTCATCTGTGAAAAGTCATTAATTGTTAATGGCAACAATAAGCTTCTATGAGCTAAAAAAATATATAAATAAAAAACATCACAAAGTGGGGCAAAAACATTACATTTTACCAAAACCAGAGAAATGTCACGGTCAAAATATCAGGAAAATCTTGACTTATAACAACACTATGTTGAGAAAATGAATTGTCAGATTCAAATAGATGGTCAGTATCTCAGAAGTAAGTAAATAGCCATAATAAGGATGTACCAACAATTTGTATTCTGATACGACTACTAAAATTAACCCATTGACAGCTGATGGTATGCTTTGCTGCCAAGGCAGAGTCGATCATAGATGCAAATGGCACCGTGCCAGGCAGTGTAAACCCGCCATCCGACTGTATACATATTTTATTAAAGCTAGGACAAATGGGTTAACATGGAATCTATTCCATAACAAATAAATTGGTATTTTTGCTAAATAAAACATTATTCAATTTTTTTTTTTTTTTTCAATAGTTAGGCCTTCATCACAGTTACAGTTATACACTTATATAAATTCTTTTAGTTGACTTGTAAATTTAAACACATAATACACAAAATCACCAATATACAGTTGTTTCATACATAGAAATTTAATATCTTTGGTATTGATAATAATTTTCGAAATATTAATATAAATGTGATTACTATTACAATTGCCTTCATTTTCTTGTCATACTGTTCAATATCAGTATTGATAATTTCCATTTTACATGTCTTTAGAAATTAATATACTCAAAGAGTCGGGAAATACTGCCACTTTAGACTTTAAAATTGACCTCCACTTGTAAATTAATTAATGAAAGTGCTGATTATTGCACCCATTAGGAAAAATGTTCTCTAAAACTATCAGCAGTGCCTCTAGCAGTATTTGTCCAACAACATAGTACTGATAATTGGGAAGTACACCTTGAAAGTACTACCAGTAGATTCCCCATTATTTTGGGGATCGATACTGGAAGTTCTGGAGCCATTTTCTTGGTTCGTACAGTAATTTTTCAGTGACTAAATTTAAAAATCCCAAAAGTACCAGTGTGATCATATATAAAGTATAATCTAATTATAACTGCATACTATATAATCTAGTGGCATAGTCTATGATGTCATGGGAATTGTTCAAGCCATGATAAAAGAATGAAATTTTCTATATGTGTAGGAAATTAAATTATGCATGAGATTGTCCCATGCATCTTCAACCCTAAATATCATTTTTTTCTTTGACATGCCAGAGTTCAAGTATGGATTCCTATGACAAATTTATTCCTCACTTCAACAAAATATTTCAAAATTTAAATCCTAGCATGATCTAGTCTACTGACAAAAAAGGTAAGAAAAGGCCATACTCTGGAATGAGGAATTATTTCCTCAAACGAATCTCGATTACAAAGATCCCTACAATATCCAGGGCGAAGAAGCATGGAGAGACTCTTAGGCTGAATAGTATTTCCAATGATTTTATCCTCCTGCATTTTTCTCATCCAATCCACCATTTTTGAAAGATGGCAAAATCTAGCAAAAGAGAGCCCTCAGTTGGGGAATGTCAAGAGCTTCCCAACACAAGTCTAAATTTTAATGTTTTTGTCATAATTTGGAACCATTTTTTGTCTGTCCTGCCTGGCTGTATTATGTATCTAATGGATTACTTTAGTAAATCTCACCATTTTTTTTCTTTTCTTTTTTTTTCATGGAAGTAATATTCTCATACAGTCCTCAGTGTCCCATCCATAAAATTGTTTGTCAAACACCTAACCAAGCTGACCACCTAATCAAGTTGTTGGTCTCATTTGTATTTAAACTAAGGGATATCTTTTTTTTCCAGCACGTGTCTTCCTTTCCCTTTTATACATTTTACGGTGTTCATATTATTTATCTGGCATCCTTGAATAAAATTTAAATTTCAATAAATGAGAGAGAAAAAAAAATACATTACCTGTGACCTGTTGCTAGATCCTGACCCATGCTGTGACCTCTTGAAGTCCAGGAGACCGAACTCATCGCTGAATGTGTCCATCATGGAGAAGCGCATCACTTCTACCACATCTCTGGCATCATCCTCAGTGGCCTCCTCGCGCAGTTCACATCGTGCTCTGGCCTGGCAAGATTGATGACGTTTCAGTTAAGTATCTATGATGAACATAAATATGAAGGAATGAATATTAATAGTATATAATAAATAAAACATATATATATATATATACAGAAATTAATTAATTAATTAATCAATTTTAAAAAATATATGTATAATAAAAATATATGCAATTATATGTGTATATATATGTGTGTATATATATATATATATATATATATATATATATATATATATATATATATATATATATATATATATATGTATATGTATATGTATATGTATATATATGTATATGTATATGTATATGTATATATATGTATGTATATATATATATATATATATATATATATATATATATATATATATATACATGTACACGCACATGTACACGCACACGCACACGTACACGCACACGTACACGTACACGTACACGTACACGTACACGTACACGTACACGTACACGTACACGTACACGTACACGTACACGTACACGTACACGTACACGTACACGTACACGTACACGTACACGTACACGTACACGTACATATACACATACATATACATATACATATACA
This sequence comes from Penaeus japonicus, assembly GCA_017312705.2. Taxonomy (NCBI): domain Eukaryota; kingdom Metazoa; phylum Arthropoda; class Malacostraca; order Decapoda; family Penaeidae; genus Penaeus; species Penaeus japonicus. Next base: position 171,487 of record BOPN01001202.1, read on the forward strand.
TATACATATACATATACATAAACATAAACATAAACATAAACATATACACATACACTTATACATACATATACATAACTACACATATATATAAATATATGTATTTGCATGAATGAATGTAAAATAACAATAAACAAATAAATAAAGCATTTACTGAAAAAGCAAGACCTACATAAAAGACCTACTTCAAAAAGCAATAATACTTGGAAATACCTCAGTTAGCCTTATCAAAGACTCAAGCTGCCTCGTGGTAATGGGTGTAGAGTTGCCATTCTGATGTCGCTGCCGGAGATCTAGATAGAACTGCTGGATAATTTTTGCAGCGCCACTTGTTATTTTTGGCTGCACATACTTTCTTGCATAGCAAATATACTTGCGTAAAAGGTGGTGAGGAATGGGTTCAAACGGTTCATTACTTCGGTGCTTTAGTTTCTCACTGCAATCATATGTTGGAATTACCATTGTTATTAGAAGTACCCTATGATGCCTTTATAACTGTTCTAGATGTCAGTGTAAAAAAAATTACTAGCTCATCTAGTGTAAAGTTAATGCATAATATACAATTAAAAGGAAAAGAGATTTTTTCAAACAACTTTTAAACACAGAAACTTAAATTTTTGCTTAAACAAGTTCAAAAAGCAAACCTAAATACCTCAATGGCTGCTCGGAGTCAATGATGGTCGAAGAATCCAAAAGATCCTGCTTTCTCACTCGATCCCCTAGTAGGAAGGCATTGGCCTCTTTTCCCATTCGACTATGTAAGGCCATCACATGCTCTGATAACAGGCAGTCAAGTTCCTGGAATGAAGCAAATTGAGTATTGTGAATGCTTTGTGTACGGTGGGATTTTCTACCATCTTTTACCACCATGGTTGATTGTCTTGCCATTTATAATGAATGAGATTTTAATAATAGTTCATTCTGTTATATTTCCATAACAGAACAGACAAATAAAGATAAAGTATAGTAATAAAGGTTGAAACAGAAGTGTCTTTTTACACATTTTATGATCCCCAATGGAATTTTAGAATATTCCTTTGAACCCTGCCACTAGTAAGAATAGAAAATATAGCTGTTATGCATTCTTATCCATACTGTGCACATGAATATTCTCAAAACAGAAATCTAGAGCTCTTCCCTCACTTTCATCACTACCCAACCCAACTATACTGCTTTTTAAAATAACTATCTCATTCTTTGAAATATATTTCAGTAAGGATAATGATTCATAAAGTTATCCACTCTTTGTGGTCTACTGTATGCTCCTAAAAAGAGAACATTATTCTAAAAATTGCTCTCCCTATACAGCACTTTACCTCATCAGGCTTATCAAGCAGGATGAAGACCAAGTCAAATCTTGACAACAAAGCACTGTTCATCTTGAGGTTCTCTGACACTGTCTTGGCTTTGTTATAATGACCACCAATAGGGTTGGCTGCAGCAAGAATAGAGGTCCTTGCTGGAAGGGAACACACAATGCCAGCCTTGGCAATACTTATGCTCTGCTGTTCCATAGCTTCTAAAAGAGCCTGAAATAATACATATTTGCTAATAAATGTGGATTTAAAATATATCATCAAATATTCAGTAATAGCTCTAAAGTTATAACAAATCTAGCCAAAATGTTTTCTATTATAAACACCTTTATAATGTAACAAGACAAAAAAAAATGCACTTCAGCTCAGATTCAGGTAGGCATCTCGTCACATCTGACAGCCCATGACTGGAATTTCAACATGATTATTCCAAGATATGGCAACATATGTGAAGCATGCATACCTGATGTTGGTTAGACATCTTATCAAACTCATCAATACAGCATACTCCTTGGTCAGCCATTACTAGAGCACCACCTTCCAGGGCATAGTCTCCCGTCCCACCCTCTCGACAAAGAGTTACAGTCAAGCCTGATGTTGTGGTGGTGTTTCCACAGACGTACACACCTGGTGGTACGATAATGTCTCTAAGTACACATAATATTCAGGATAATAAACCACAGTCTTAGAATTTTCAGGGTTTTTTTAGAATGGAAGAAATATATAAATCCTACCTCTTGGAGCCACATTAGAACATGCCTGCAACATCTGACTCTTGCCAAGACCTGGGTCACCCACCACTAGAATGTGTGGGTCCCCTCTCACTGGAACACGGTCACCGCCTGTTTTAGAGCAGCCTCCAAAGAGACACAGTATGAGACCAGCTTTGACAAGCTCATGCCCATATATGGCCGGGCATAGAGATCCAACTAGCAGTTTGAAAAGCTGAGGCTCAGCTTGAATTTCCTGTTCCAAAAGACAATGGAGAAAGCTAAATGAAACAGGTTTATATGTAATCAGTGCTCTTTTTGCATGACACCAAATCTAGTTTCAGCCATCATGTAATTTTAAAATAATAATATGGAATAAGGGAATATAGGAAGATGTCTTTTATGTATCACATTTGACAGGAATACAATGAATGCTATTTTTGTAAGTTTGATTCCTTCAAAGTAAAAATAAAACCCTACCTTAAAAAAAATAGAACACAAACACATCTATGAAACCTCAAAATGAACTAGAAGTGTTAACATATGACATTACCTGTATTGCATAATAATCCTTGATGCTGAATTCAATCCCAGCTGATGCAGCATCATCACCTGACTTACAATTTGTCACAGACGAGGCATCAATGTACAACATAAACATGCATTTGTCTCCTTTGTTCCCTTTGCCTTCTTGACTTTGGCTAACCTAAAGAGGAAGTTTTACTTAGTTTTAAAGGATGAAAAAAACATTGATATGTATATCAAGTTAGCTACTATAATATTCATTATAATAAAAAGCATAAATCCTCTTTTTGTTTTTCTTCTTTGTAATGAAAAAAATATAAAACTATTACAGTATTTTGGATTTTCTCTTAATTCCATGAAGATATTTAAATATCTAGAAAAGTTCAACTTCACAAAGACAGAAAAGAAAGAAAAAACGTCAAAATGAAGATAAAATTCACATAAAATCTGAGAAAGATCAAAAGATCCCTACGCTCAACATGTACAAAGAAATTAACCTTAACAATGCCTGTGATGGTGATCATGTCTCCAGGAACACAGGAGTCCACCAGGTCTTCCCTCACTTCACATTCTACGGTCCTTGGAACGCGACCTCCTTCTCTCTGTTCAAGATGAGTAATCAATGATCATTCAGACATTATGTACAATAATGTAATGGAAGGTATGTATGACCTGTTGTGTAGAATATAAAAAGACTTAGCCACGGTTACATAATCATGTATCACTATTGAAGCTAAGAAGTATTTGGCCATCATGCAGATAAATAATTTCTCATTCTTATTATTACATTTTACTCAGTATGATTATCAAAATATCCATTCATCATTTCTCTGGTCACCTCTGGAACATTTATAATATACATATTTTAAAATATTTTGCTAAGGTTCACAAGAAAATATTGATCCCACTTTGAGAATAGTCAATAGATCAAGACAAAGCCCTGTAGCAGGATTCCAATTTGCAATTAGGAAATAGAAAATATGTATATTCAATAACACATAAAAAGATTTATGCCTAGCTAATATTCATCATAATAATGCACTTCTCTACATCATCTTAAAAAAGTGACTGTAGTACTAACCTGATCATCACTGATTATCTCTTGTAACTTGAAACTCTGCCAATCAACAGTGTGTGTCAATTTGTGTGAACGATCTGGCACAAAAGATCGAGACCTACAGTTCTGCACGGGGCACAATGTAGGTACGGTATAGCGGCCTTCATTCTGGCTAACTCCATGTACTGTACCACACCCCAGGCATGTAAAAGCTAGTCTGGTACATAAGGGTTTGATGCTACCTACGCGTACCACTGTCCCTTTAATGCTGACAAGTTTACCTGCAATAATTTTAAATTTAAGATTTTTCTAGTCTTTCTATATGATGTATGCCTATCAAATAGGCATATCACCTATATGACAGAAGCAATAAAATCATAATAAAAAGATTTCTAGGACTTTCACAAAAAGCCAGGCACAAGATACCAAAACATGCAAAACCTCTTCCTTTAAATTTCTTTGATTACTAAAGGACAATTCTAAACACACATTACCAATTTTTTCTTTGCAATCTCACCGTAGTAATTAGCCTTTAAAATTTTCAACGGAGTCAGTTTGGAATGGTTGATGAGTCTGGCATGGATGAGAGGCAAGTCTGCTTCCGGGACCAGTGCCTTTAGGGCAGCTTCGTTGACACTCTCACCTCCTCCCGCCAACACCTCTGCTGCTTCCTCTCGCAATTCTGCTTCAACTTCTTTGGTCATGAGCTGAAAGGTGATATTGCATTAAACATGTTATTGTATTACAAGTAATGAAAGTGTCAATTCTTAATTCTTAGAATATACAATAGACTTTATTTATTTTTCCCCCCAGGTCCAATTTTTCTTTCCTACACTGTCTTCCTTTTTATATTACCCCTTCTTCCTTTTCTGCTCTCTTTCTCCTCCCTCCATATTCTTTTGCTATAATATTTCCCTTTCTCCTATTCAAGCTGCTATCTCTTAATCACCTGATGCATTGCGAGGCCTAGGCAAGATATAATCCTCTGTGGACTGTTCAGCACCAGATCGGAGAGCTCCTGGATTTTTAGCTTCACTGGTTCATCCTCCAAAAGGACCTTCAAGTCAACGTGGAAGGCTCGTCGCTCCTCGATTTCCGACCGTCGGAGCGTTGGCCGCAGCCTTGAAAAGTACTCCTCTAAGGCTTGAACAAAAACCACTGTCTCTGAACCATCACTATAACCTTAGTGAGAAGAAAAAACACATCAGAATTCATAATCCTAGGTACCAAGTTCCAAAGCTAAGAAACTACATCTTTCAATAATTACCCTTCAGAAAAAGAATCCCCATACCACAAACCACATTCTAAACCTCCATGAAGCTCATACACACACCTTCATTCATGTAGAGATGCCAACCCTTGTATGGAGTAGGAACAAGAGGCAGCATTGTTGTAATCTGTGGCTGTGACGATCCAACCCTCATTACAGTGTCATTCTGGGAACTCTGTGAAGATCTCTGAGAACCTGGTGGAGGCACATTGATATAAAAAAAAATCAGATAATAATAACTATGCCCATCTCTTTGTATAATGGTAAGGTTTCAAGAGAAATAAACAATTAATTTAAGTTCATGATATCATTATATAAACCAAAAGTATTTCTCAGTCAGTGTAAACATACATCTCTGAAACTCTTGAAGTACCTTGAAATCTGTTGCCCCCTCTCCAGTTTCCTCCGCCTCCCCTCCATCCCCCCCCTCCTCCTCCTCTCCATCCTCCTCCACCTCCTTTCCATCCACCTCTTCCCCTCCATCCACCACCATTTCCTCTACCTCTCCATCCTCCTCCTCCCCCTCCTCCGCCTCCTCCTCTTCCTCCACCTCCACCTCCTCGCCATCCTCCTCTGTTATTACTTGCCATCACATAGACTATAGGCTCTCCTTCCTTTCAGTGCCTGAAACATTAGAAAAAAAATCAATGCCAATGCCAGTGTTCAATACAAAATCAATGATATCAAAATCTATAATTGTGCTAATCATCCCAAATAGAACAATATGGAAATTTAGAAAAATAAAGTTAGTGGAATGATCATAAAGAACACATGAAACAACACTATTAGGTATAAAATCAGTTATGCAAAGTAAAGGTAACCCCATAGTTACTTATCAAATGAGGCAAACCCAAGCATGAAGCGATACTGTGGCCTCTGCATTCAATATCCAGCAATGGTTAACAATCCAACACCAAATATATTCTTGCTAGATCGATCTTATAGATTCTTGATGATTTATAGTCAAGGAAGTAACCAGTCTAAGAATTTACTTAGTGGCGGTTTGTTGGTCTTTGTTGTAACATGAAGCATGGTGGCTACAGCATAGCTTAAGATAGTCCTATTACGGATAATTACCATAATTGCAAAATCAACACACTTCATCTGACCTTTAAAGTGTTACTATGCCATATATGTTA
>BOPN01001202.1:202500-210000 GCA_017312705.2 Penaeus japonicus
ATAAGATGGGATGATACGACTTTGAACAGCAATGGCGCGTGAACGGTTAAGTTAGAAAAAAATATGATTTTATCTTTTAATTAGAAAGACGGTTAGAAGGATATGAAAAAAAATAGTTTTCAAACAGATCTATCATAAGGAAGAAATTACCTCCCCTTACTGTAGTGTATGTGCGCCAGAAACGTACATCACATTAAAGGGTTATATGATGGTCTAAAATTAGCAGATGGAACCCCCTGAGCTTAGCTTTCTCTCCTGATTTGAAGCAACTAGGTAGGAACATTAAGGTACGGTAAGGTAAGAACACACATACACACACACACACACACACACACACACACACACACACTCACACACACACACACACACACAAACACACACACGCACGCACACACGGGTTTACTGACTGTTTCAAATTATATAAAATGCCTCAAGCCTTCACATATTCTATCACCACGCAATTTTATCAGAAAAACAGAAATTTTACCTAACCCACAAAAATTACTTAATAGAGACACATACAAAGATAAACACAAGCCATACATTTCGCAAAATCATACGAATGACATTGAAAAGGATAAACAAAAGAAGAGCAATTACTGAGAAGAGGAAACAAGAAAAAAACAGGAAGGAATAAACATCGATACCGAGAAATTCCTTTTTGTGTCTCAAGGAAGGAGAGAATGGTATGAATCAGGGATACTGTTGAAGCTGTCAGAATTTCAAGGTTCAGGATACCACCCTCACCCCTCCACTTCTGCCCTCCCCCCCTCCCCCCCCTCCCACTCCCCTTGCCTCCGCCTTACCTTCTTCCTCCTCTTCTTCCCGACACACCCTGCTTCAACCCAAGAGGGAGAGAGAGAGAGAGAGAGAGAGAGAGAGAGAGAGAGAGAGAGAGAGAGAGAGAGAGAGAGAGAGAGAGAGAGAGAGAGAGAGAGAGAGAGAGAGAGAGAGAGAGAGAGAGAGAGAGAGAGAGAGAGAGAGAGAGGGGGGGGAGGGGGAGGTAGATACTATGCACAAATTACAGTATATATAAACAAAGCTTATCATAATCCGAGTGAAGCAATTTAAATATCATAATATGTAGACTAGCTTATCAGCAAAAGTACTCCGACTTTCCGATAAGAAATATACAAGCCACCTTGCTTCATTCACATATAATCAGTAATCCAGGATAGACACGGAGTAGGTTCGTTAATCCTGAAGTAATCCAATCGGACTTACGAAACAGCTGTGCCGAGCAAGGCATTCTGGTCCTGCAATACCGGTTGCACTTAACCTTACTTACCTCCATGATTTTGGCGTATACGAGTTTTCTTTACGGTAAGTGTGAACTCCGTGAAACATATACTTACTTTCCCTGTGAGTGAAAGAAGATGGAAATGACAGGTGAAGGAAAGGGAGGAGTATATACTCTAAATAAATAGAGATACGATAAGCAGATATACTTCAGAATCGCTGACCCAGTGGATTTCCGAGTAAGCTATTGGGAAATGGGAAATGCTGCCTTGATAAGATGTTTGATCTCTTGTCTTCGCTTCAGTCTTTTTATCAACTTAATTAAGACGGAAAGAGGAGTGATGTAAACGGTATTACGATCAAGCTTAGCAGCTCTTCTAGAAAATTAAGATACAGACATTACGTGTGTCTGAGTGTTTGGTTGGGAAAAAACACATAACCCGCGTTAACTTTGTCTTTCATATGAGCAATCCTTCTTCGAACAACTATCATGGTCTCATTACAGCGCTCATCAAGGGAATAAAGAAGCTACTGTTGGGTACAGCTCAACAAAGACCCGTTCTTGTCTGGTTGCAAGGCCGCTTCCTACTGCCTAACCCCATACCTGTTGGTGTGCTCGTATCACGAACCCACTGATATGTCGTCCTATCATCTTTGTTTGTCTGTCTTTTTCTCGATTTTGGCTTCGGTTTATATACTTGTCTGTATTTTAATGATTTTCTATTGTCTCTCTCTCCATATTTCTACCAGTACATCTACTTACTGTAGACGATAACTTATCTACATCTATCACCACCTCATATGCCTACCACCCCTTTGTGTCTCACTTCTCCCTCCTATAAGTTCAACCGTGCTCTCTCATTACACTTGCACACACCGATTGCTCTTATCTCAATCTAAATATTTATATCGGGCAGCTGAGGACTTGCCATTATGGTCAAGACAGTTCTGCGCTGAGCTCACGCTTTCTAATGGCGCACGTATAAATAATCTTTAAGTGATGACCAAGCTTAGGGTTAGGAATTAAGTGTCTAATCATATACGTAATGAAACATGGCAGTGAGGCTTCAGTACGTTTTAGATTGGTGAAGTATGCGGCTATTCATCTTTGACAGCAGTGTATACATACGACCTTTCAATTATCAGCGGGTTTTCCTTGTCAATTTCTGTGTCTGTACTACGATGTGCGCTCGTGTGCGTTGCTTTCGAGCGAGTGATGTCTGAATTCGTTCATGGAGAAATAGGAAATATAGATATATATATATATGTGCATATATATATATTTATATATATATATAAATATATATATATATATATATATATATATATATATATACATATATATATATATATACATATATATATATATATATACATATATATATATACCACACACAAGTATACATACATACATACATATGTATATATATATATATATATATATATATATATATATATATATATATACATATATAAATACATATATATGTATATATATATATATATATATATATATATATATATATATATATATATATATATATGTATATATATACATACACATACATACATACATACATATATATATATATATATATATATATATATATATATATATATATATATGTGTGTGTGTGTGTGTGTGTGTGTGTGTGTGTGTGTGTGTGTGTGTGTGTGAATATATATATATATATATATATATATATATATATATCTATCTATCTATCTATATATATATATATATATATATATATATATATATATATATATATATATATATATAGGTTGAGTTAAGATGGGATAAGTTGAATTAGGATTATTGTTCAATTAGCCTCGGTAATGTTAAATTATTGTGGGTTACGTTAGATTCAGTTAATCTAAGTTTGGTTGGGTTATATTTTTATCCTTTTTCTTTTTTCAACGTGGAGGTGAGGGGGGGGGTCATAGACACCAATATACATATTCATAATACACCGACAGAGAAAAAAACACACATACCGATAAACAACATAAACAACAACATACTAACAGAATTCTAAAAAACAACAACACAAAAACACCCAATGCCAAACGATAGTATAACAACCGTATTACGAGCAAATCCAGAGCAACAAAATGGAACACAGGAAGTCACTGAGTCCATCCAAAGCCGAGCGAAAAGGAGACTCATACTTGGTTCGTAGACGGTTCGACCACAGCGCCTCCTGTGGTTCTGAATTCCGGATACCATTACGTCAGAAGTCTGCCTGTTTACTCTATAGAGACAAGCGGTTGTTATGCGCGTGTCTTCTGGCTGCTACACGCTTCTTCTTCTTCTTCTTTTCTTCTTCTTCTTCTTCTTCTTCTTCTTCTTCTTCTGCTACACGCTTCTTCTTCTTCTTCTTCTTCTTCTTCTGCTACACGCTTCTTCTTCTTCTTCTTTCTTCTTCTTCTTCTTCTTCTTCTTCTGCTACACGCTTCTTCTTCTTCTTCTTTCTTCTTCTTCTTCTTCTTCTTCTTCTTTTAACTGCTGATATGAATGATCTTGTTTATTGGGTTGATGGAGAATAAAGTTTGGTGATATTGATCACAATACTACTTGTTTGCAGTAGGGGAGGAGCGTGTGTGCTAGATTTTGCGATATTTTTTTCCATTGCAGAAGTGGATTGATTGTTTGTTGTCTGATAAGAAGAGGCAGACAGAAAAATGAAAGTGGTAAGTCTTAAGGATGCTCATGCTAATGTTATCTTTATTAATGGTATTTATCCAGCTAATGAGGTACCAGGAGTAATGATTATGATACTGATGTAATATTTATGGTACTAATGATAGTATTATCAGTAATAGTGATAGCGATATAAGCATAAAAAACAAAACTGATAGCAGAAAAATAAAATGATCGTGATATTATCACTGATATTGATAAAACTATACCAGTGGCAAATATTAAATAATAGTGACATAAATCATGATGATACTAGACATGAAAATAATAATAATGATACAAATAACACTAACGAAAAATATAATGATAATGAATATAAAGATAATGATGGCGACGATGATGATAGTGATAATAATGATGATAATGCTGCTAATGATGATCATAATTGTAATGAATATAACAATTATACAATTCCCATAACTCATTACTATCATTAGTAGCATTGTCATTAGTTTCATGAACGTAACATTAGTAATATAACTTCTTAGTTCTTATGTCACACAACACTATGATGAAACGTGTAGACACACTGTCGCGTGTGTGTCTGTGCAATGATGTTTATGTGTGCGATGTTGTTTGTGTGTGCATACAAGCCCATGTTGTTCTCGAATTTTCTAAGCGAATTAACTGTACGGCTTTAGCGGGAGGGGGAGGGGTTAGAGTTAATGGAGTAGCGTCTATTTCGCTGTCTGTAATGATGATATATGAAGAAACCTCTTATATCGATTATATAAATAATGATTATTATGGAAATTGTGATGTGGAAAGTGGTTGTGTTATGACATTTAGGTATAGTAGAAAATGGCGCTAATGGTACTCTTAATAATACTTGATATGCTGACGATGATATATATATATATATGATGGTTAATATTACAATGCCTATGACTAATTACATTGCTTGTTCATGAGTAATAGGTAACAGCTAATGATACCCAACCGTTGATACACAACCAATAGGAATATGTCAGATAACTCAGATATCATCTGATAACAGATCCCATCCATAACTCGGAACCCAACAAGAGAAACCTCCGACATGAAATAACTTAAAACTGATTTAAGACACAAATTGCTATATTCCATATCTCTTACGCTTGCTAGGAATGGACGGCAACACGCAAATCCACGACCACTAAATGTCACGGGTTCACGATGGCAAATCTCAGTCTTCTCCTTTGCTATCGCCTCTCAGCTTCTTCTTTGTTGTTTTATTTGTGTTCGAATGATTTTATTTCGTGATTTTTTCGTGATTCGGTTGGTCGTTTCATGGTGTATGAGTTTTTTTTTTCTAGTTTTGTTAAGTTTTATTCTATCTGGATGAAAGACGGTGATTCGTACATTGTCTTCCCGCTCAGTGTTTTAATTACCAAAAGTCTAACAAAAGCCATGCCGAACTCTCCTTCGGAACCTTCGGAAAATAAGAGAACGAAATTCATCTCCTTTCTCCAATTCGTGATCTGAACAAACATTGGGGCATTTTCACTGACGTAAGTGACTCACGGGAAGGAAAGAGAGAGGCACTCACCATTTTTTTTCATAGGATTTCATCCTTTTCACAAATGTTCAGGTATTGCTAGTCTCGCTTAGATTGTGAGAGGGATTTATCTTTGTCAAGGGAATAGCGATGGTGTTCGTTAGATAAGTGTTTTATGGGTTGGAGATAGGTATAAATTTGAATGAAGTGCGACTCTTGACAATGTCTAATATCTAATCTTGGATAAAGTACATGTCAAGTCCCTGTCAAAGATTAGTGATCGCTGTGCCTTCTGTGACACACAGGCACTTCCTCAATTGCATGGGAAGTTCCTGCCAGGGCCATAAGATATTCCCCCTCGCAATTCTTGGTCATGGAACGAAATCCAATTTGCTCTCAAATTTTCAAAAACCGCCGATATTTGACTTAAGAAAAAGGACTAAAAATATAGGCCAAATGAACGCACTGGCAACACGTCACGATGACGTCATTAGGGTGCGTCTATTCGGTAGTAGTTATTCCACAGAATCACATATATCTACAGTATTTCACTCCAGAACCTCTACGTACCCAACGGGAACTCGAGTCTCATTATCCGTCCACCAAATCCGCTACAAAGAACCGATAAGAAAGAGGAAGTTTCCTGTAAAATAGTAAATAAGAAAAAGAGAGTCTATCGTCGCGAGCGGACTCCAACATCGCAGTAGTGTCTGAGCGAGGGTGAGGAGAGGTCGTGTCGTTTCTCTCTCTCTCTCTCACTCTCTCCCCTTTTCGGTCTCTGTCGCCAAAGGACTCCCGCCGAGTCTCAAAATAATGCCAGTTTGAAAAGGGCCCGGAGTGAACCTTCCTTTCCCCCTACCAAGTGTCGCGAGCGCAAAAAGGAACACGATGACCGATAGGAATTCACGCAGGATCGCTGACCTCGTGAAACTCTCTGGGAACAGCGAGTGTGCAGACTGTGGATATCAACGTAAGGATACCATGATAGAGGAGTGATCGAGTGTGGATTTTCTGTGTGGTTGTGAAGGAGTGAGGGAGGAGGAGGAGGTTGTTCCACTCTCCTAAGTGTCAAGGGGTCATGGCCATTCAAGGGGGAGTGCTAGCCTATTTTGTCTTATTGAGGGGGACATCTGAGGGCGAGGCACGAAGAAATATGGTATTGGAGCAGCGTGAAGTGAACATCATGTTGCATGTGCAGTATTGACAGACGTGTGTAGGAGGAGGCGCGTTTACGGTTTTATTTTGAGCCTATGATATTTTACAGGATATTCTCTCTTGTTTCCTTATTTTTCTTGGAAGATAGATATTATAATTTCATGAATGATGATAGGTATTCATATTATTTATAGTCTTTCGTAAAAAAAAAAAAAAAAATGAAGGGCAATGAACTGCTTTGAAGCCTTGTATTCTAAAATGTGTAATTATGACATATTTCACTGTTAGTGTCCAGAGTGAGAAACTACCATTAACATTTCAAAGTGAGCTAAAGACAATTCCAGTTGATATATATTTTCAATTTAAGTAGAAGCAATTAAATACTTGCAGATTTGGTTTCTCTGCTCTAAACTGAACCCACAATAGTGTCTGATTTTCCATGTATCATATGTCGAAAAGGTAATATATTAGTGCATATTACTCTTTTGAACCCAATAATACTGATATATGTCTTGATTGAACATCACTGGAAATGGAGCATAAATCACAAGATTATCACCTAGATAAACCACAGAACCTGTCATTTTGTCTCATTTCACGCTCCAGTTTGCCAGAAAATATTTCCCTTACAAAGTCGTAAACCATGCAGGGAAGTGAGGTTACAGCTTCTTCTCCCTCTCTCCCCCTCTCCCCTTTCCCCTCCCCCCCCTCCCCCTCCCCCTCCCCCTCCCCATTCCCCTTCCCTCTCCCTCTCCCCCCTCCCCCTTCCCCCCCCCCTTCCTCCTCCCTCCCCCCCTCCCCTCCTCCCTCCCCCCCCCCCCCCCTTCCCTCCCCCCCCCCCCCCCCCTCCCCCCCCCCCCCCCCCCCCCCCCCCCCCCCCCCCCCCCCTCCCTCTCCCTCTCCCTCTCCATTTCCCTCTCCCTCT
>BOPN01001202.1:217500-222500 GCA_017312705.2 Penaeus japonicus
AGTCCTGATCATTATTGAATTGATTTACATGATTGTTCATTGTTTACATCATGATTGAAACTAATATGATACACTGTATAGACACATCCCTTACCAAAAGAATTACATGAATCCATAGGGTTGATTTAGATCTGATGATTATACTTGCTACATAGTACTGATTTTCAAAAAAGGACTCAATGTATTTACGATCATGTTTCATAATATTTCAGAATGCAAAAGAACCAAAGGCAACCATAAACCTCTCAGAGCTGAATGTGTGCTTGTCCCCTAGTAAGATGAGCCAAGAGAATGGCCTCCAGCTATCTTACATGTGTGACGGGTCCACGAGACACATCTATGTATATCACGAAAGCGGGGAGACTATTATACACTGGTACACAGCTATTAGATCCATAAAACTAAATTGGCTGATGGTGGCCTATCCTAGTGCCAGTGCAGAAGAGGCTAGTATTATTATATTGCTATTTTTTAGGGGGGTGCTATTTGAATAGTTTGTAAGTTTATTAGATCTTTTTCCATAGTTTGGAAACTATTTTTACATGTTCTTAGCTTGCATTCAACATCCCATGTTGATGCACTTAGGCAAGAGAACATTATTATTTGATTTTGCATATTGCTTATATTTTACAGGGGATGATATATCTCTGAATATCCTTCCTTCATTGTTATATGACTTATTTTTGTGCCCAACATCATGTATTTATTTTTCTGATGCATAAGAATGAGAGCCACACTTTATGAAGGTTGAACTCAATGGGGAATGGAGATCTGGTTTTATACATGCCAAAGTCATATAAAAAGTTGTTTATGCTTATATATGCGTATAAATATTCTATTCCATTTCTTTTTTATTATATTAAATCTTCTCTGTATACTTATTTGGAGTGATATCTTTCAGATTTGCCATTGTTATTACTTCATCAGGATAATTTTGTGTCCTTGTTTTAAAGCCTGGAATACTAATATATTGCTTCTGATTTTCTGCTACAGTTGGTGCCGTACTTAACAACAGACTTTGTTATCGAGGGATGGCTGTCGAAAACAGGTCCAAGCGAGAGGGATGCTTACAGAAAGAGATGGTTTATCCTGGATGACCGCAAATTGATGTACCATGAAGGGCCAATGGTAAGTTTCTTTTATTGGTGAACTTTGACTTGGCAACTCTCTGCCTCTGTGTCTGTCTCAGTTCATTTTGCTATCTCTCTATCCATTTCTTTGTCTGTGTGTGTGTCTGTCTCTCTCTTTTTCACTATCTATCTCTTTGTCTTTGTATCTCTGTGTTTCTCTTGTCTCACTGTCACACTCTCTCTTGCTCTCACTCTCCCTCACTCACTATTTCTTGAACCAAAACCCCTTAGAGTTAAGCCAGGAGGTTGCCCACATCTAATTTGGCATCCAGTGTGCTGACAGGATTGAGCAAAAGGAAACTCCAACTTACTGGCATGGCACCTGTGGGAGTGTCAATAGATGCAAGTGGTGCATTGAAAATTAATTCACCTCCATACATATAAGCAGCTCTTAGTCAATTCTTTATAATAAACTTAAAATTTTACATATGACTAAGTTAAATCTTGTCAAATCTAGCTCATTTGACTCAAAAATGACACAAAGCAATCTTTCACTTTGTTGTTGTGATTAACAAAAATGGTTTTTATTTTGAAGGACGCCTATCCCAGAGGAGAAATCTTCCTGGGCCACAAGGACGACAACTACAGTATTAAAGAAGGTGCTCCCAGAGGGTGTAAAGACCAAGACTTCTCCTTCTCCCTGACCACCCCAGAACGGACGTATGTTATGTCCGCACCCACGTCGGACGAGAGAGCGAGATGGATACAGGCAATAAACGCAGTCCTGGAGCGAGTGCTTAGACCTCAAGACAACCAGAGTAAGATGGCCATTTCAGAGAATAGGAAGTCTGCACGCAACTCACGGCATTCGTGGTTGAGCTTTTTGTAGGACTAGCACCGGCAACTCTGTAACCCAAACATAACCCTAGTTACATTTTAGATATTGAGTTGTAGCAAGAAAATGGAAATGGGCAGTACCGACAAAATATGGCTTACTCATTTTAGCGTTTCCTGTATTCATTGGCTGTAATGGGGTCACCAATGAAGAAATTTTTACTTTTATATGTATGAATTCTTTCTCTGCTTATTACTGTTTTCAAGATTTATGCCAGTCAGTCTCAGTATGAGGATTGGCAATACTTTGCACAACTTGTACTTTTATAGGTACTGAGTATAAGTCACCAATGAACTAAACATCAGTATATTGTTTGTTCAACAATGTGTATAGCATATTATTATATTTCATAGCCATGTGTATTTTAAAAAGGCCCAATTCATTGGGGAAGGGAATATGGATTTTATTGTAAGTGGTTTAAAATGATGAAGAAGAACTTAAAATGACATTTTTCCTTTCTCTAATACAAACGTATGCAAGTATTAAGGACAATTCCTACCATATCCATTTTCTTCTGCAATACATAAGTACTAACCAATCTTCCCTGGTCTTAAAAAAGAAGCTTTTTGAAGTGATGATACCTACAATAATGAATGAAAAAAAAAAAATATTGATAGTTCAAGAAAAATCTGAATATTAAATGTGCATGGTTATTGTAGGCTTTATCATTCACCATAGATATGTGTACCACCTAAAAGCTTATTAATCTAACTGTTGCTGTTGACTTTTTTTTGTGTGCATTTGGAACTAAATAGCATGAATAGTTATAGTTTGGTGTTGGTGGAGGAATGAAGAAAAATTCCTAGAGGAGAACAAATGTGCATTATGTTTGCATTGTCTTTTGTATATATTGCATGAAAGGACCATGACATTGGCAATATAAATGTGTTTATTTTTATATTGTTCTGTAAGTTAAGTTATGTGGACAAAAGTAGCATGAATGTAGTTCAATATTAAGTATTTTAATGTTTGTCCTTTGGATCTGGTAATAATGAATGCATGAAACTTTCTCTTCCTTTTTGGTATTTGATACTTGGGTATTAATGAAAAAACTAGATATACTTACAGAAAAACAATTATGAAGGCAAGAACAAAAGCAAATACAAAAAAATATGACCAAAAAATCCAGATTGACAGAAAGATGATGAAAATAATCCATGAACAAATACATACATAAATTCATGTATGCACATACACACATGAAAAGACATGAACACACATGAACACACTCCTAAGCAAACCCCTAAGCATACACACTCACATATGAATACTCAATACAAATACATACACACCTCTGTCACGTTTCTCACTCATACTCACACATGAAATACATATACATTATGTGTGCACCTGTATACTTTGTACATAGTTTGTTCTGAAGTTATTTCCAGTATTTTCTTTTATGATTAATTTGTTTACATCATAATATCTAATGGAAAATTTAGTGATTTAACACAATTATTTTAGCTTTAGCTTCTAAATGCAAGATCATAGATTTTACATGAGCACTAATTCAGTCTTTTCCTCTAGGCTTATTTATGCTTTTAAAATATAGTAAGGGATGTTATTTACTTAGAGAAAGGCTAGGTAAGGAAAGGTATTGCATATTGTGACATGGAAAGTCTGTAAACGAGAAAGTAGTTACACAAATACTTTAAACGCACTTATACGAAATTTATGCTTCATATTGACAGAAAGATATCGCTTCTTGCTTCTTGCTTCACAAATGAAAGAATATATTTAACATCATCTTTTTTTTAGATTGGTATTGATTGTATCAAATCCTACAAAGTGATCGATGAAAACATACATTATCTACATTGGGATTTTGTTGGAGACAATAACAGCACACATGAAATAATTGCTACAGTGATGATTTGATTTGACTTTTCTTTTTGTAGTTAATTGAGTTACAAATTATATATCTAAGTCCTTTGAACCAATTAAATTTCAGTTATGCGAGCGAGCGGGCAAAGGAGAAAGCATGTTAATAATTGGCTGGTAAACAGGATCCTACACTAAATTGCAGCATGAGCTCTAGGCCAAGCGTTCAGCGGAAATGGGCAATCGAGGAAAATACGAGGAAAAGAAATCTGTTGCTATGGATTGTAGGATAATGAAAATTGCGTTTCTTTTCTCTTTCGTTACCTCTCTCTCGCTCTCTCTCTCTTTTTCTTTCTCTACATAAGTTGTAGTTCAGAGGTGTTATTGTAATGATTACTTCTTTTTTTTTCTTACTCTGTGTTTTTCATTCCTTCTTTTTGATCCAGTTTGGCAGAAATCCACAGTGCTAATCATGATTCAACAAGTTGTTCATATTTGGTTTTGACTGTTTTGAAATAGCATGCTGTCTGCACAGTGCTTTAGTTTTTTCTTTTGACTTGATTATTATTACCTTTATTATTATTATTATTATTATCATTATTATTATCATTATTATCATCATCATCATCATTTTTATTAGGTTAGGTCCTTTTTTTTTAGTAATTTGATGAGTTTGTCTGTGAGGCTGAGAATAAAAAGGTCCACTATCAAATTAGTTGATAATATAGAAAAAAAAATCCTTAAGCCTAAATTGCACACACTTTCATTACAATGTCGTAAACCATAGATGCTGGGAACATGCACTATCCATTTTTTATTTTATTTTTATTTATATATTTATTTTTTTATGCATATATGGTCCCACAAGCACCTAGTCAATAAGGAGTCTATTGATAGGCCTACCTGACTGCACCTGTTTACCCCATATTCCTTGAATTTTTGTGATTTAAAAAAGTTGTTACTATTGTTACTAATATAATTATTACTTTCATTGTTATAATTGTTATGATAATCCTAAGAACAAAGATAATAGTGATAGAGATATAACCTTTTAAAAAAATTAATTTTCAAGGAGAGAGGTAAACAAATGAGGTTAGGAAGGTGTAGGAAGGTGTAGGAAGGCTAAATCCTTGTGGAGCCATCTACGTTTAAAGAAAATTATGAAACAGAACCACTGGATGGTTTTATGTATACAGGCACTACCAGCATCA
>BOPN01001202.1:230000-235000 GCA_017312705.2 Penaeus japonicus
TCTCATGTAGAATCTCTATACCAACTGGTAAGTACATGGAATAACTGTTATTTACCACACATCTCACATAGTTGATTAAATATAAAAAAATTACATTATGACTGTCTGAGAAAAATATAGCAACACATATTAAATATGAGGTAAATTTAACTATATTACTTTGTAAACAAGTATTCATAAATTTTGTAAACAAGTATTCATAATATTGAAAAGAAAACATTGTGAATATAATGTTTAACAAAATAATTCTTACAGCACCAGCTCAACTCAGAAATAGAAACTAGATAATACTTTAAACTCATTACAAACATATGTATTTTGATTTAGAATTGTGATGATTTCATTACTAATGCATTTTTTCAGACCACAAAATAACTTTATGAAAAACTTCTTCATGAAATAAACAACTTAAGTAAAAAGAGATTTCAGTTTAACACTGAAAACCACAATGTTTGGGATCAACTATTTAACTCCTTTGGAGAAGAATGCACGCAAAGGATCTAGTTCTTTTTCTTATTCGTATTCCTGAGGAGGGGTATAGTGCATGAGGTAGAAACATTAGATTTGAAAGATAAAGTTTATATTTGTTTTCTAATTTTGGCGGATTTATATCCATACAAATCCTACTGTGTATGTCCTTTGCTTTGTGTGGTTTCATGAACATTGTCAAGAAGAAGCCATGCAATTTTTAACCACTCAGAACAGTGTGCACTAACAGCTCATATCTGTTTCTGTGATTTGTGTTACGTCCTGCTCTCAAGTTACCTTCATGAAAATATAAAGAGGAAGGGAGGAGAATAAGAAACATTGAAGGATTAGAGAAGGAAGGGACAGACAGTATAAGAATAAGGAGACATGAGACAGGTGATGAGATTACATAGACATACAAGGAAATTGGGATTTCTTGTATAGTGAAGTAAAAGATGCAGAACCTATAATCAAAGTAATTTACTTCTTTCTTTTTTCATAGTGTGATGGAAAATCTTTGGTGCCATTTTATTCAAGGATATATAACTTAAGTTTGCCACTCTTAACTATTAGTATTTTACAGTAGTCAGCAAATGTCCAGGTCAAAGTTAGTAGAATAGTGCAGTACACAGTTATAAATCTGTGATATATTTATTTCAGCTACAGTATGTAATGCTTAGACATAGTGGTACATTAAAATCAGAAACTGACTGACAATAATGATCAGAGAATACATGGGAAAAGAGTCAGTTGTTAAGTTATATGTTTTATATGTAAAGCACTGTTATCAGCTATTGCTTCACTCAAATGGCCAATTGTAATTGTGGAAGTCTTGTGGAAGTATAATGAATTGTGACGGCTTATAAGGTGGTCTCAGCAGCAAGGCATTTCTTTAATTATGAAATGTATTTTTTGTTTTTTTTTCATGCTATTTTTATAATGTTTATGCAGCATATGTTAAATGGTTGATAATGCAAATCTTTGTTTATTTTTTCTTTGGAAAAGTGTTCTTCCAATGATCTGGTTAACATGTTTGCAATAATTTGTGGTTAAAATAGCTATGGATGGTAGCTCAGATTCGGGGAAAGATGTGAATCTCTAATGTAATTATTGATTTTACCAGTATTGATGTTAAAAAGACTGGAGCATTGTATTCCTTTTTTCTTTGTCAGTTGTTCTGATGATGGTTATGTTTGTTTGGTAATTGAGCAATAGGTTAACTTAACCAAAGGGAGATGATATTAAGAAATTATATATAAACTTTGCTCATAGATTGGAATACGAAACTTATGTCTTTCCTTGTTAACAAACATTTTCAAGGCAAGAGAAATGAGTATACTCTTTCAAAGTTCTTGAATAAAGTCAAGATAATCCCATATAATGAGGATACTTGAGTTTGTTTTGAGTAAAGCTTAAATCTTTTATTTTAATGTAGAAAAGTAACTTTTATTTCAGAATCTCAGTTAGGGTAAGTTTCAAGTCTTGCAATTTCTATAGGTCAGAGTCATCTGACAAACACACAATTGTAGTAGAAAATTTGTGGAAACATAACAGAGCAGCAGTTCAAATGTGAGATGCCACTGTCATATCCCACTATGCTTGTCATTGCTAAGTATTAAAACAAGTAAGGTAGATTGTCACTGGTATTTAATGACAGCTCAAAAACTTTTCCAGAGGACTTCACTGCATTACTTCTTTGTAATCTTGGTGTATTGAAGAAAGTTATTTCTCATTGTTGTTGTTCAGTAACTACATTTTGATTCTTGTGGAGTTACTGTAAAGTTACTGTTGTTGGTGACAGAAATATATATGAAGATGCCACTATTTTTTGATAATGTTATAACATGATTTGGTGATAACTGTACAACTGCTTGCACAGACCCTAAGATTCTAAAACATGTAAGCTTATCAGATATTTTATGGAGATTCTTAAAGTTTTGCAGTATTAATGTGTCTCAATGAACATAAGCATGTTACTTTTTTTTATAAACTACAATGATACTTTCAGACCTATTTATTTTCTGTGCTATCATACTACAAGTAATAGTCTTTTATTTAAATCTTTCTTGTTTTTCTTTGTCTAAGGTGCCAGGTACATACTCCATAAGGATTAGACTATCATATGTAAAGAATACCAGCCTATGTTCTTCATATAATTGGAAAAGTTTGTTTAAATGTAAATTGCAGAATGAATGATAGCCTTGTTGCTAGATTAAAAGTGTACAACGAATCTCAGTTATTTTTGTTGATAGGGAGATATCGTGTACAGGCCTGTCTTCAGTCAGCAAAGCACAGACATATTGTAGATAAAGAA
This sequence comes from Penaeus japonicus, assembly GCA_017312705.2. Taxonomy (NCBI): domain Eukaryota; kingdom Metazoa; phylum Arthropoda; class Malacostraca; order Decapoda; family Penaeidae; genus Penaeus; species Penaeus japonicus. The sequence continues at coordinate 232,783 of BOPN01001202.1, forward strand.
TGCACACACACACACACACACACACACACACACACACACACACACACACACACACACACACACACACACACACACACACACACACACACACACACACACACACACACACACACACACACTCACACTCACACTCACACTCACACTCACACTCACACTCACACTCACACTCACACTCACACTCACACTCACACTCACACTCACACTCACTCTCTCTCTCTCTCTCTCTCTCTCTCTCTCTCTCTCTCTCTCTCTCTCTCACACACACACACTCTCACACACTCTCTCACACACTCTCTCTCACACTCTCTCTCACACTCTCTCTCTCTCTCTCTCTCTCTCTCTCTCTCTCTCTCTCTCTCTCTCTCTCTCTCTCTCTCTCTCTCTCTCTCTCTCTCTCTCTCTCTCTCTCTCTCTCTCTCTCTCTCTCTCTCTCTCTCTCTCTCTCTCTCTCTCTCTAGCTGGGTTTGTAAATGTGGAATGAATGAGGTTTTGGAATCTTTAAATTATGAATTAGGAAGTACAATTTTCTTAGCTTGAGTTGCATCTAGACCTCATGAAAAATGTGTTTAAACACAAAGTTCCCTACAACTCCTCTTTTCTATTTTTTACTTCAAACAAAGCTGTATTCCCTTTTTGTTTTTACAAATGATTTTTATTATGTTTTAGATAAAGGCATATGTTTGTTTCTCCTGTGTATGAAATTTGTAAAAGACAAAAAAACAAAAAAAAAGAAAAGAAAAGAAAAAGAATTCTTGCTAGTCAGGAACAGAATTAGTCCCTCACCCCCGCCTACCCTCCCCCCTGCCCCGGTCTCTTTCCCTAACTTTATTTGGCAGCACACTCTAATTTTCCTGCTCAAACTCATTCCAGTTCGATACTCAAGTGCGAATATGAGAACTCCTCTCCGATGAGTCATGCGTTCAATGTATTTTGCTGCTTCCTTAGGATAGTGTGATGTTAAGGCAACTAGATGTCTTTGCATGAGCATTGGGAGGAGCTCTGATATTTTAGCAAGTGTGTTTGGTATCATTGAGTTCACGTCTGTTGCGTAATTGTGGAAATGTACATGTACTTCTGTCGGTGTGTGCTTCTTTGTTATCCACACATACTTTAATAGTATATTGTACCCAGTCAGGTATGTGGCAATGAACCTATAATTGTGCTTTCATTATACTCTTTAAAACTACTATATAAGATGCATATCTAAGTCATTAAAAAGATATATATTATGTCACCTGTGTTTTTTATTAAGACTATTCCTTCTAAAGTATAAATTGTATCATATCACCTATGGCTTATATTATAATTATTGCTATTATAATTATTGCTTACCTGTAATATAGGGGCCATCACTCAGATAAAATAATTGAGAAAGGCACTTCAGCATATAGAGGATGGGGCCAGTGATTCATGAATTTCCATGAAGTAACCCCTGACAGCTGGTATGTGATCACTAAAAAAATGGGCACAACCCCTTGGTGAAGAAATGGAAAAGAATTATTCATTGCTCATTAAGATATCAGCAAATTAGAGTTTGCATATGTAGGGTAGTTTCAGTACAGCCAATAATAGTAAAAACAATTACAACGACTAGTTAATAAAGAGAAGGTGATCATATAACAAAGAATATGAACAGAAATATTAATAAGAGCTTGCTGTCAGGACTTGCCTTGGGAGGTGGGCCAGGTTCCCAGCCAACTTTCGTCAAAATAAAGATTCTATTAAAGATTATTGTTGATGATGATGATTGTGATAATAGTAATAACAGTGATTGTAATAATAGTAATATTGATAATAAAGATGGTGATGATGATTATGATAAGAATGATAATAATAGTAGTAGCAATAATAATAAAATCTTACCAATAACAAAATAGTGATGGTAATGACAATGAGAAAGATAATGATAATGACAATGGCAATGATTATAATGATTATGATGATAATTGTAAACTACAAATGTATGAAATAAGATACCGAAAAAGGATAAACAAAAACATTTTCGAAGAATCATCAAGAATAACAATTTTATGAAGAAACACTAAAGTTGCACAATTAAATGAAATACGCTAATTACGGATAGTAAAATACATTACATAATACATACTTTATTAATCTGAACAACGATAACAAAATGACACACAAAAAAGCGAATTGTCTCCGGAAATAACCTTTCCGTGACCTTAAATTCGTGATTAGAATATCAACATTTCCCTTA
>BOPN01001202.1:265000-270000 GCA_017312705.2 Penaeus japonicus
CTTCCTTTTGTATCTGAAGGAGGGAGAATGTTCGAGAATCGTGCGTTTGACCTTCACTTCGTGCTTACGAGAACTCGTTGCATGCTCTTATCTTGACGCCCGGCTCATTCTTTCTTTTCTTTCTCTCTCTCTCTCTCTCTCTCTCTCTCTCTCTCTCTCTCTCTCTCTCTCTCTCTCTCTCTCTCTCTCTCTTTCTCTCTTTACCCCCTCCCTCTCTGTCTCTCTCTCTCTCTTTCTCTTTCTCTCTTTACCCCCTCCCTCTCTGTCTCTCTCTCTCTCTCTCTCCTTCTCCCCCCTCCCTCCCTCCTTCTCTTTCTGTCTCCAGCTACAGCCTCTGCATTCTCCCCTCGTCTGCTTTTCATTGTTACCTTACTTGCTCTACCATGCAATTCTCAGTTCTCTCTAACTCATATGATCAGTCGTCAATCCAAAAACAGTAATTGCTACTTTAATAATCTTCTAACTTTTTTTATGGATGGGATGCTGACGAAGTCCGCGAGACATCCCCTGCAATTGGTGTCACTAAATTGGCTGTATATGATAAATAGGGTTTTCCAGTTCTGTCTTAATTATGTATATTTTTTCTAATCGAGCTTTTTCACTGCTATTTATTTTCCCCAATCAAATATTTATCACCCAGTGTAAAGAATACAAAAAATCCGTTGTAGCCTCTTTACCTTGGATTTTACACTCCGGCAACATGAAGCAGATGAAGACTTCGTGAAATGTAGCGGAAATGACCCGGAGACATATGTCAGATTATACACACATTCTTGGAACGGGAGAGAAGTCATCTTGCCAGACACGTGCCTGTGCTTGTCATGTGGCAGATTGGCAAGCGCAAAATCGAGGGAGGGGGAGGGAAGGGGAGAGGAGGGGGTGGTACAATGTTTTTAGTGTGATTAAAGTTGTGTTATGATTTATTTTCTTCCTTTTGTATCTGGAGGAGGGAGAATGTTCGAGAATCGTGCGTTTGACCTTCACTTCGTGCTTACGAGAACTCGTTGCATGCTCTTATCTTGACGCCCGGCTCATTCTTTCTTTTCTTTCTCTCTCTCTCTCTGAGAGAGAGAGAGAGAGAGAGAGAGAGAAAATGAGAATGAAAATGAGAGAGAGAGAGAGAGAGAGAGAGAGAGAGAGAGAGAAAATGAGAATGAAAATGAGAGAGAGAGAGAGAGAGAGAGAGAGAGAGAGAGAGAGAGAGAGAGAGAGAGAGAGAGAGAGAGAGAGAGAGAGAGAGAGAGAGAGAGAGAGAGAGAGAGAGAGAGAGAGAGAGAGAGAGAGAGAGAGAGAGAGAGAGAGAGAGTGAGTTCAAATTCAAATTCAAATTCAAATTCAAATTCAGACTGTGACAGGAAGACCGAAAATTGACAAACAAGAAAGACCGATTTATCTTCAAGGTGACCCTCCGCCGGCCATGGCAAGCGGAAATGTTATTCCTCTGAAGAGACGTCACAAAGAAGCAAATCGATTTCCATGCGCTTTGCGGCGCTCATCTTCACGTGCTTGGCCTTTGAAGTTATTGGAATCTGGTGCTCTTCTACTGGAAAATTACCCGCCGTCATTTGCCATCGACAAGACTTAGGTCTGAGGCAATATAGGTTTTATGGCTTTGGTTATTTATTCAAGTTGGGTTGCTAGTCTGTTCACATTGCGAAAGGCGAAGATCACAGTTAAAAGCGGCAAAGAAATAGTTTTTTTCTCGTGGTGTTGTGATATTGATTATGTCGTAATAATAACAATCAGCACTCTGTTACCGATTGCAGTGCGATGCAATGATAACAGTAAAAATGATAGATGAGGAAAGAACACAGTAAAAAAACAAAGTAACAGTAAAGAAACGAATGTTATAAAACGGGCGTGATGACAACACAAACAAAAATCCTGTATCGTCAACATCCTATCGCACGAAGGACTGTTTTGTTGATTTAAACGACCAGTTTCGAAGACCTCCGGCGACAACACAGAACACACACGACTAATGCATGCCTTTGTCGATGCTGATTGCAATAGCCAATGAGATCGACAGATGAAGTGGGTCTGTCAAAGCATGTGGCCGCACTTTAGACGAAACACGAGGTCCGGCTTGCATATATGTGGAACGGATTATCTCTTACGATCTGCAATAATGATTTCGATTTTATTGGAACGGAACGACCGTAATCATATGGAAATTACGAAATCCGGATATTTGTCAGTTTTTTATTTGTTTATTTATTTATTTTATCGAGGTGAGCTTATCGGAACGAGGCAACCACAATTATGAAGGGAAATACAAAATCCGGATTGGCAGATTCATTGTATCCTTTACGAACGCGGTTCTGTTTTCTATATCCTGAAGAGCAGGGTTTTTCTTATTGAGTTGTCAGATACGCAAAATCCTCTGTACCCAAGGACCTTTTTACTCGCAAAGGACGCCCAGCGAAGTTTGCTTTTGAAGTCCGTGCTTTCGGTGCATGCGGGCGTTATGTAACCGTGCTTAACGTGTGGTTCTTAGGTAACATGGGCAAGGAGATGTGTGTGCTTGCTTGTTTGCGCGCGGGCGTGTGTGTGTGTGTGTATGTATGTATGTATGTATGTATGTATTAAAACTTGTACTTGTGCATATTGTTCCCATCGATCTGTCGCAAGTTCAAACCAAACCTTTCACTTTTTTGTCCTTGGTCGGGAACTCGTGTCGCCTTGTTCGAAATGCACAATGAAGCAAATAAAGATAATTGCAAGAATTATGATGCACGAAGAAAAGGATCCGCAACAAGGGCGAGTGATGACATGAAACTGATGATTTTACACTAAGAAATATTAATGGAATCTTGCAATCTGCTGATTATAAGAAAATATGGATATACCTCTTAGGCACTTCAGTGTCGATAATTCCCTCGACACGGTTTGATAAATGTACTTGTTATTTAGTAGTAACTTGATAAGGATGGAAGTGGCGATGATAGTTATCGTTATAGTGATAGGACAATTGAAGTGAATAATCATAGTGAAGATATTGATAACATTGCTGAATGAGAAATAATTCAGCAATGATGTTGATAATGCTAGTATGAATAGATATGAACTTTTTATCATAGGTCATGATAGTGAGGGGATCACAGACTGATAAAAGGCATACGATATTGATAAGATTCACCTCATAATTCTGGATAAACCTTAATTAGGCATTCGCTCACCTGTGTGTGTGTATGTATGTGGATATTTTAATTTCCATGAACTGTTTGTCATGCGAAAGGAAGTGTGTTTGTTTGCTTTTGTTTTTCTCTTGCGGGATACAGTGTTATTCTGATTATTAAGTTGATTTACTACTGCTAATAACAGTTCGTAATGATGATTTGTAATAACAAATGATAATAAGAATGATAAGATTCGATTAATTAAAAAAATGATCAAGTATTAGCAATGTACAAATCACACGAAGGCATGTATGCATATATGCACCTTAATGTAAAACGCATTCGGCATACACACTTACAAACAACTTAATATTCCACAAAATTACCATATTCCATGAAGTCCGTAAGGCTAATATTGGTACCAGAATAAGGACACGGTGTACATGCTTATGAAAGCACTATCAGCGGCTTGTCATCATACTCCTGTCAGCAGCATTGCCAACACCTTCTACTGGTTAGAGGCAGTATGGTATATAAGTTTCCGCACACGTAAGGTTCCCCTTAGTGAGGGATTTATGCTGAACATGTTATAGAGAAAATAACGAAGGGAAACGCAGGTAAACACGAAAATATGGCGAAGAGCATATTCGTGTGTACTATTAAAATCGATGTTTGTGTTGGCGTAAAAGGGTACGCGAGCGCACACGCACACGCACACGCACACGCACACGCACACGCACACGCACACGCACACGCACACGCACACGCACACGCACACACACACACACACACACACACACACACACACACACACACACACACACACACACACACACACACACACACACACACACACACACACGTGTCTGTGTGGTTCAGAAATTTTCCTCATTCAACAGAAACAAATAGCGCTTGAATTCTGCTTGAGACCTTTCCTCACACAGCATCCCACGTGACCCGCAAAACAAGAGAGAGAGAAAAAATATTTGTTTTTACATCACACACAAAGCTCTTGGAGGAGGACTGAAGGGGGAGGAGGAGGAAGAGGAAGAGGATTAGGATTAGGTGGTGGAGGAAGAGGAGGAGGAGGAGTGGTGGTGGTTGTGGTGATTGAGGTAGTGGTGAAGGAGGGAGGAGGAGGAGGTGGTGGTAGTGAAGATGAGGAGGAAGAGGGAGGGTGGACAAAGAAACGGAAGAGGAAGATAAGGGGAAATAAGCAAAGGACGAGGAGAAGGAGAAGAATGAAGTCGGAGAAAAAGAAGTGATGGAAAAGGAAAAATAAGAAAGAATGAGCTAGAAGAAGTAGAAGAGAGAAATAAAGAAGACGAATCCAATGACGAAAGAAAGGAAGATGAAAAAGAAGAAGGTGGAAGACAAGTGGGGGAGAGGGGGAGGAGATGAAGGAGAATAATAAGAATAAAAGGAGGAAAAGATAGAGGGGGAGGCAAGGTGGTTCGCAAATCTTGGAGAACTGCCCACGTCACATGGTTGGAGACGGCAGCTTCGGGTGGCCAGCCGTGCGTTGTTGGGTGAGGCGCACATAACGCATGAAGGCAATGCTTAAAGATTGTGTTATATTACTAGTTATAACTATCCACCTGTGCTGAGGTGTGCGGGAAGGACATGGGGTAGCGTAGAGTACAAACTGTAACCTTCATGTAACCCAACATATGATAATGAATATATTATGGGCATGTGCGTCGCTTGAGAGAATAAAAAGAAAAGAAAAAAGTCTTGAGTTGCTACTGGTTATAACTGGTTATTTTCAGCGAGGATGGGGCAGCATATTTTCCTTATACTTTCGCTCAATTCTTACCTCGTGTTTTGTTTTTCTTTCTTTTTGTTGTCTTTTTTTAAACTCGAGAGTTAAAAATAATCGTA
>BOPN01001202.1:275000-277500 GCA_017312705.2 Penaeus japonicus
AGAATTTGAAATTGTGAAAGGCTGTGGAAACGCTAACGGATACAGTTTTTAAACCGTAAAAGAGTTGAACAAAAGAGTCGACGTGCTGTCAGCAAAGAAATTAGTGTCAATCAATATTTTTGCCCAAAAGACAAATCTAATTTTAAAGTTACGTCCAAATTCCCAGGCAACACCAATCTCATATTTCAAAATGAATACAGAAATAACCACGCGGATAACAATAATACGGATAGTAATAATAGTAATGATAATGATAATGATAATAATGATGATAATGATAGTGATAATAATAATGATAATATTAATGATAATAATAATAGTAATAATAATAATGATGATAATAATAATAATAATAATGATAATAATAATAAAACAATAATCATAATCACAATAAGAAACAAAGCTAATAGAAGAACATCGACAACAGCGATGCCATTAGGTAATCACACCCCCTCGCCCCCACAGATTCCCTGGGACTCCACCGCGTAGAGAATGCCTCTCACAGCGAAAATGCCGTTTCTCTTCACCTGTACTGCCCCCCCTTCAGCGCATGCCAAATATTCGACGAAATGACCGGAAAGAAGAGAAAATGCCCGGTCACTTTCTGGAGCAAGTTTGGCAAGAAAGTCGAACACGTGAGTTTATGCGTTGCTGTTTTTATTACTTTTGTTGTTGTTGTTGTATAGTTATGGTGATGATGATGATGGTAATAACATGATGATAACAAAAAAAAACAGTACTGATAATGATAATAAGGATGAATGATAATAATGATAATAATAATAATCATAATGATAACGATAAGGATAAGGAAAGTGATGAATATCATGATAAGACAATAATAATGATAATGATGATAATAATAACAACTGCAATAATATTATTTTTACTGCTGATAATGATGATAATAATAACAACTGCAATAGTATTATTTTTACTGCTGATAATGATGATAGTAATAACAATAGTAATAATAATTATAACAATGATAAAGATAACGACTATAGTAATGATAATGATAAAAGTAAAGATAATGGCAATAGTAGTAATGATCATGATAATAATAATATCAGTAATGATAGTAACAATTGTAATGATGATGATAGTTATAACAATAATGATGATAGTTATAACAATACTAATGATGATGATAAGGAAAATGATAGTAATAATAATAATATTGTCATTATCAACGATAGAAAGATGATGATAATGATATCAGTAAAGACTATAATTATAATCTATAATGATCGATATTATAATTCATAATTATTAATATTCACGATCTCTTTCTCTTCCAGGGCCCACCAAAATAAACATATTGGAGATACGACCAAAAGTTACTTATGACACGCAAAAGATAACATCTTGTATCTATAGATATATTGCTTTGCGAGGAACATATTAGTGTGTGTTCTTCATAACTGTTCGGTAACTACTTATATAGGCTATCAGAAAGATGTATATTATATGAATGTTAATGAGTTCAGGCTTAAAGACTAAACGTTATATATATATATATATATATATATATATATATATATATATATATATATATATATATATATATATATAAACGTTGCCAGAATTTTCAGATACTTATTTTCCCTTGATTTATTTTTCCTTTTTAACCCTGTTAAGAGCTTGGTGATCAAACATTTAATATTTAATTATGCACATTTCTCTGAATCAGAGTAAAACGTAGTGTTGCATATATTTACTAAGTATCATTTTGTTTCACTACTCTTGGAAAAATAACGAAAATGAAATCAGTCTGTAAAAGGCATTTATTTTTTAATCATTCTGGCTGGTCTTATAAATGATAGTAAATAATTTCATGCATTTAACAAATTATATTTTTATTCGTTATAAGGAATTATAATGTAGTGCATTTACACATAGAAGGAAAATAGACTTAGGTCACTAATTGAATTGCAATGAAATGATTCATTGATTATTGATTAATTGCAGTGAAATACCATTAATGGCATAGAGTGTGGAAAATGCAGCTCATTTTTATATCACAAGTACCTTTTTCAATGTAAAATCTGTATAACCTCCTACTCAAATTTATCCCAAAAGTGTATATAGATGTATGTATCTGTCTATTTACTTTATTTTTTTCTTGATTATCTCACTATATCATCAACCTTCCCCTAGATGGTTGTTAATGCTTTTCGAAGTATAGCCGAGTGTTTATATATATAGATTATATATTTTTAATCATGTTTTGATATTTTTTTCATTAATGATATGATTTAAGTTGACTGTTTTGACCCTATGTTGAGGAAAATTCAAATAAAGTGCCAATAATAAGGATAAGACAGACACACACACACACACACACACACACACACACACACACACACACACACACACACACACACACACACACACACACACACACACACACACACACACAGCTCTCAGAATAACACATTCCACTTTCACCAACATTACCCAAAACTTACATAATCCGTATGATGCTCATGTGGCATCA
>BOPN01001202.1:282500-285000 GCA_017312705.2 Penaeus japonicus
ATAGTGAAAGCAAAGGAAGAATCTCTGTGTAAATGTCTTTTATGCTACATAAACAGATTCTATGCTAGATCGACATTCATACAGAAAACGAATTTTACACGAATTTATACAATCTTTTACACAATCATCGTTTCTTTCTAACAATAATTGATCTGTACACTTTGTCTTACAAAAGGCTAATAGAGATAATACGAAAGAAATGAATAGAGAGCAATCAAAGGTAGTTATCAGGCACAGGACAGCTATAAGCCTGACAGCCATCGTTCTGTTCTCGAGTTTCCGTTTGTTTCTCCGCGTCTCTCTGCTCCGCCAAATTCAAAGCCTGCATTACTATGGGGCTTCTTCTCTCGGCCGGGAACATCCTGCGAAAAAGGACGGTATATTAGAGCTGTGTTTTAATGATGAAGTTGTTAACCTAGAACGGTGAATAAAGCTCCAAATTTGGGTATTCATTTTGTTAAGCTCTGTGTATTGAATGCAATGATATTTGTATGTCTGGGAGAACGTAATTTCAGAGAAAATGGAAATGATAAGGTCACAGTATCTGATAAAAATAAAATGCTCAAAATACATGATCTTGAGCTGATTAACAAGCACAGATTACGACGTACGAAAGAGAAACAAACTGATGTTACGTACTTTAGGTATAGAAGCAAAAAGTCATGATGGTACTCCGTTCCTTCTAGCCCGGCCATGAGCGAGCANTCTCTCTCTCTCTCTCTCTCTCTCTCTCTCTCTCTCTCTCTCTCTCTCTCTCTCTCTCTCTCTCTCTCTCTCTCTCTCTCTGTCTCTCTCTCTCTCACTCTGTCTCTCTCTTTCTCTCTTTACCCCCCTCCCTCTCTCAGTCTCCACCCTCCCATGCTCCCATCATGCCTAGCTCTCTCTCTCTTCCTTCTCTCTTTTATTCAAGAATGCATACCTAAGACAGTAAATGACGCACCACATATCTTCACATCACATATATTTTCCCAGCTGTTGCCCAATAACAAATCGAGAGAACAATGCACTCAAGTTTCCATCGGTAAAGTTGGCAAAACGGCAGCGTGTATTCCCGCTTCCCCCCGTCCCTCTCCCTCATGAACATGCAGTGTCAGCGAAGTGATGAAACCGGGTGATCCCCCTCCCCCCCACATCTCCCATCCCCCCCCCCTTACCCTCCATAGTGCAGATGCAGCTCCCTCGCATCTATTTACTCGGCTTGTCGTCTGCTACTCCAGCGCCTCGTCTGCTGCTCTCTATTCTGAGGATTTTCACATACATGATTCTTTTTGAGAGGGAGGGACAGAGAGGGAGAAGGGAGGGAGAGAGAGAGGGAGATGGACAAACAGAGAGAAAGTGAGACAGAGTCAGAGAGAGAGAGAAAGAGAGAGGGAGAGAGAGAGAGAGCGAGAGAGAGAAAAGAGAGAAAGAGAAAGAGAGAGAGAGGGAGAGAAAGATGGACAAATAGAGAGAGAGTGAGATAGAAAGAGAGAGAGGGGGGGGGGATGAGAAAGATGGACAAACAGAGAGAGAGTGAGAGAGAGAGATAGAGAGAGAGAGAGAGAGAGAGAGAAAGAGAGAGAGAGAGAGAGAGAGAGAGAGAGAGAGAGAGAGAGAGAGAGAGAGAGAGAGAGAGAGAGAGAGAGAGAGAGAGAGAGAGAGAGAGAGAGAGAGAGAGAGAGAGAAAGAAAAAGAGAAAGAGAGAGAGAGAAAAGAAAAAGAAAAAGAAAGAACAGGAACAGGAGCAAGAGCAAGATAGACAGGTTCAGACTGTGACAGGAAGACCGAAAATTGACAAACAAGAAAGACCGATTTATCTTCAAGGTGACCCTCCGCCGGCCATGGCAAGCGGAAATGTTATTCCTCTGACATCTACAAAGAAGCAAATCGATTTCCATGCGCTTTGCGGCGCTCATCTTCACGTGCTTGGCCTTTGAGGTGTGGAATCTGGTGCTCTTCTACTGGAAAAATTACCGCCGTCATTTGCCATCGACAAGACTTAGGTCTGAGGCAATATAGGTTTTATGGCTTTGGTTATTTATTCAAGTTGGGTTGCTAGTCTGTTCACATTGCGAAAGAAGAAGATCACGATTAAAAGGAGACGAAGAAATAGTTTTTTTTTCTCGTGGTATTGTGATATTAATTATGTCGTAATAATAACAATCAGCACTCTGTTACCGATTGCAGTGCGATGCAATGATAACAGTAAAAATGATAGATGAGGAAAGAACACAGTAAAAAAAACTAAGTAACAATAAAGAAACGAATGTTATAAAACGGGCGTGATGACAACACAAACAAAAATCCTGTATCGTCAACATCCTATCGCACGAAGGACTGTTTTGTTGATTTAAACGACCAGTTTCGAAGACCTCCGGCGACAACAGAGAACACACGACTAATGCATGCCTTTGTCGATGCTGATTGCAATAGCCAATGAGATCGACAGATGAAGTGGGTCTGTCAAAGCATGTGGCCGCACTGTAGACGAAACGCGAGGTCCGGTTCGCATATATGTGGA
>BOPN01001202.1:292500-302500 GCA_017312705.2 Penaeus japonicus
TCTGAAAACCAACGGCGTATGTTACATCAATGGTATGTATTGGGTCTGCGGTGATGTTCTATGTTGAGATGTTTAAGTTGTGCAATTGAATTTACAATTGTACAATCCATAAGAGTATGCGACTTTTTAAAAAAATGTATAATATACGAATTGGTAACCTCAAGCGAATATTTTAAAAAATAGTAAGAAAATCCACAAAAATAAGCTGATGTATATAATAAAACAGAATTTAAAAAATAGTAATTAAATCCACAAAAATAAGCCTATGTTTATAATAAAACAGAATAACAATAGAAAACCTCGTTACACATATACTCTCTCTATAATGATTATTTTCTACCAATTCATAATAAAAGAAAAGCGAATAAGCCTGATTGTTTATAAACAAACGGCCGAGTGGGCAGTGAGTTCGTTGGCAAAGAAAGGGACGATGCTGGACAAGAATTTGAAATTGTGAAAGGCTGTGGAAACGCTAACGGACACAGTTTTTAAACCGTAAAAGAGTTGAACGAAAGAGTCGACGTGCTGTCAGCAAAGAAATTAGTGTCAATCAATATTTTGGGCCAAAAGCCAAATTTAATTATAAAGTTACGGCTAAATTCCCAGGAAACACCAATCTCATATTTCAAAATGAATACAGAAATAACCACGCGGATAACAATAATACGGATAGTAATAATAGTAATGATAATGATAATGATAATAATAATGATAATGATAGTGATGATAATGATATTAATGATAATGATAGTAATAATGATAATAATAATAATAATAATAATAATAATAATAATAATAATAATAATGATAATAATAATAAAACAATAATCATAGTCACAATAAGAAACAAAGATAATAGAAGAACCAAGATAACAGCGATGCCATTAGGTAATCACACCCCCTCGCCCCCACAGATTCCCTGGGACTCCACCGCGTAGAGAATGCCTCTCACAGCGAAAATGCCGTTTCTCTTCACCTGTACTGCCCCCCCTTCAGCGCATGCCAAATATTCGACGAAATGACCGGAAAGAAGAGAAAATGCCCGGTCACTTTCTGGAGCAAGTTTGGCAAGAAAGTCGAACACGTGAGTTTATGCGTTGCTGTTTTCATTACTGTTGTTGTTGTTATTGTTGTTGTATAGTTATGGTGACGATGATGATGGTAATAACATGATGATAACAAAAAAACAGTACTGATAATGATAATAAGGATGATGATAATAATGATAATAGTAATAATAATCATAATGATAACGATAAGGATAAGGAAAGTGATGAATATCATGATAAGACAATAATAATGATAATGATGATAATAATAACAACTGCAATAGTATTATTTTTACTGCTGATAATGATGATAGTAATAACAATAGTAATAATAATTATAACAATGATAATGATAACGATTATAGTAATGATAATGATAAGAGTAAAGATAACGGCAATAGTAGTAATGATAATGATAATAATAATGATATCAGTAATGATAGTAATAATAGTAATAATGATGATAACGAAAATGATAACAATAATAATATCACAAATGATTATAATAATAATAATGATAAAATAGCAATATTCTTATTATCAAGGATAAAAAGATGATGATAATGATATCAGTAAAGACTATAATTATAATCAATTATGATTGATATTATAATTCATAATTATTAATATTCACGATCTTTTTCTCTTCCAGGGCCCACCAAAATAAACTTATTGGAGATACGACCAAAAGTTACTTATGACACGCAAAAGATAACATCTTGTATCTATAGATATATTGCTTTGCGAGGAACATATTAGTGTGTGTTCTTCATAACTGTTCGGCAACTACTTATATAGGCTATCAGAAAGATGTATATTATATGAATGTTAATGAGTTCAGGCTTAAAGACTAAACGTATATATATATATATATATATATATATATATATATATATATATATATATATATATATATATATATATAAACGTTGCCAGAATTTTCAGATACTTATTTTCCCTTGATTTATTTTTCCTTTTTAACCCTGGTTAAGAGCTAGGTGATCAAACATTTAATATTTAATTATGCACATTTCTCTGAATCAGAGTAAAACGTAGTGTTGCATATATTTACTAAGTATCATTTTGTTTCACTACTCTTGGAAAAATAACGAAAATGAAATCAGTCTGTAAAAGGCATTTAATTTTAATCATTCTGGCTGGTCTTATAAATGATAGTAAATAATTTCATGCATTTAACAAATTATATTTTTATTCGTTATAAGGAATTATAATGTAGTGCATTTACACATAGAAGGAAAATAGACTTAAGTCACTAATTGAATTGCAATGAAATGATTCATTGATTCTTAATTAATTGCAGTGAAATACCACGAATGGCATAGAGTGTGGAAAATGCAGCTCATTTTTATATCACAAGTACCTTTTTCAATGTAAAATCTGTATAACCTCCTACTCAAATTTATCCCAAAAGTGTATATAGATGTATGTATCTGTCTATTTACTTTATTTTTTTCTTGATTATCTCACTATATCATCAACCTTCCCCTAGATGGTTGTTAATGCTTTTCGAAGTATAGCCGAGTGTTTATATATATAGATTATATATTTTTAATCATGTTTTGATATTTTTTTTTTCATTTATGATATGATTTAAGTTGACTGTTTTGACCCTATGTTGAGGAAAATTCAAATAAAGTGCCAATAATAAGGATAAGACACACACACACACACACACACACACACACACACACACACACACACACACACACACACACACACACACACACACACACACACACACACACACACACACACACACACACACACACACACACAGCTCTCAGAATACCACATTCCACTTTCACCAACATTACCCTTAAAACTTACATAATCCGTATGATGCTCATGTGGCATCATACTTGAACGAAAACCAACATGAACACGAGAGAGCATTTGTACTATTGATTTCATAATGAGAGAGGGATTCTGTG
Organism: Penaeus japonicus; assembly: GCA_017312705.2. Classification (NCBI taxonomy): domain Eukaryota; kingdom Metazoa; phylum Arthropoda; class Malacostraca; order Decapoda; family Penaeidae; genus Penaeus; species Penaeus japonicus. The sequence continues at coordinate 295,502 of BOPN01001202.1, forward strand.
CTTGTTTTCCTTGAAGAAATTCGGATTTAGATATAGGTCTGAAAATTGTTGACCGAGAATTTTCAAAATGGAAAATTTAATTTTTTCACTCTTGTTTTTTTTTTTTTTTTTTTTTTTTTTTTTTTTTTTTTTTTTTTTTTTTAGCGGCTCATACAAGTGTGATATCTGTGTGATTAAAAAGTGATTTAACTTTTAAAGGAAAAAGAAACAAATTGTATTTTTACCCAAAAGTGAAGGAAGTATAGAAAACCATAACAAATACGAAGCTTTGATGTAAAGTTATATACATATATATAATTATTTAGAAATACAAACTTTGTACTTGTTAGGGATTTTTTGTGAATGTATAAAAATGAAATGGTTAGTTACTTAGTTGCTTTCCTTGTAATGTGTTATCCCAAGTATCAAATCATATAGTACAAAAGTACAATAACTAATTATTACCAGAATTAGTTTTTAAAAATATCGTCTGACGATAGAATATTTTTCTCCGCCAAAATTAAAAGAATCATCTAAATTGTTCTTGCTTTTTTTAATCATGATTTTGAAATCATTGCCTTGTTCTATAGGTTATAAAATTCTTGCATTTTTCTTTAGGTTATGAAATTCTTGTTGATTTCTGCCCTTCTTTATGTATTATATATTTGTATTATTGGTGCAGGGAAATGATATTCTTATAATAAAGAATCTTATTAACGTATAATACTTGACTATCCTATTGAGACAAGACAAGCTTTACAGAGCAATATATTACCTAAATCATGCCACATTATTTCGCTTTGTTTTTCTTTTTTTTTGTCATGAAATGTTATGATCATTTTCTTATTCTTTAGGGAAGTATGATAGAAAAAATATTCTATATTTTACCAATTCAATTTATTACTAAAACACTCTCAATGCAAAAATGTTATTATATGGGTACCATCCACATACAATCTTTATGAAACCACACGAGCTCTTAAAATCGCTAATGTAGAATATAAGACTTCATATTATCCAAATCCTTTTTATATAACGATATCTGTACTGTCCTTTTTTGGTAGCTATATGGTTAGAAAATCTTTGTATTTTGATAGGTCGGTGCACAGACTGAGTAAAAATATCCCAAAAAATCAATGGTATTGCAAATGAGAAAAATGATCATATTAAATTAAACATCACAGTCAGAAGACAGAGAGAATAAGGAATGATTCTAAACAACAACAACAAAAACATAAGACATACCGACGAAGTTTCCAGTATTCAGTCAGCATTATAGAGAAATCTTGAACGCCAAGTATCACGCAAAAAACAAACAAACGAATTAAGGCTGTTAAATATGCATTTTTCTCTTTCTGACAAGATATTCAAGTACACAAGTTAAGCATCAGGGGCCAAAGAAATACCTAACGAATAGAGTAAGAGGAGTTGACACTGTGGACGAGGGAAAAGGGAAGCAAAAGGGGAAGGGTGTTCGAAACGGGAAGACAAAACTCCCGCGCTTTTTGTAGGGATGTGAACTAACGGTGGACTGATGATGGCGATTCCGAAGGTAAGGGGCCTTATGCCGTTGGAATCCCCGAGCTGTGTCTCAGGAAATGATACAGTGGAAAAGGTATCGGATTTAGATAAGAGGGATACAATGAAGTTATATCCTAGAACTTCCGAGTTTATGTTGTTATATTTACGTTGAAGGAATGATGGAGCGGTGCCTCTGGAAATGATGAAGTGGACAATGGATCGGATTCAGATAGTGTGATTCGAAGGAAATGTGTTCCTGATCTTCTGAGGTTAACGAGGTCTTTGTCTGTCTCCTTTGGAAGACAGATTAGATCGAAGAAGGGAAATAAAGTAGTGATTGGGTAGAGAATCCGATAGGAGGGAACAGAAAAGTGACGGGGCTTTCGTAATAAAGATTCTTGATACAAGGAAGTTCGGATAAGGACATAACCATAGCTATTGATGAAGAAGACAGAGGTTGTACAGTGAAAAGTAGGGGTAATTAAGAGAACAATACCATACCATTGCCAGAGGTTCACCGTAATCTCTGAATTACAGTGATTAGCTACTCATGCGCATGTACAAGGGAGATTTTGACTTCCATGTACAAACTGGCAAGTATTGGTTATTGTTCGTTGTTATTTGTAACGAGAATTGAAACTGGAACAAACAACGCCATGGGAACGTACCTCTGCAATAGACTATAGACTGCAAATTATAATTGAGAAATGAGGGACACATAGTTCCCCTTCAAAGGAGAGCTTATATATATATATATATATATATATATATATATATATATATATATATATATATATATATATATATATCAGTATATATATATATATATATATATATATATATATATATATATATATATATATATATCAGTATATATATATATATATATATATATATATATATATATATATACAGTATATATATATATATATATATATATATACATATATATATATATATATACATATATATATATATATATATATATATATATATATATATATATATATATATATATATATATATATATATATATATATATATATATACATATATACATATACACATATACATAAAAAAAAAAATATATATATATACATATACATACATACATATACGTATGTGTACATGGATATGAATGGATATATATATATATATATATATATATATATATATATGTATATATGTGTATGTATAAATGGATATAATATGAATATATATACATACATTTATACATACATACATACATACATACATACATACATACATACATACTTACATACATACACACACACACACATACACACACACATATATACATATATATATATATATATATATATATATATATATATATATCATCGTCAGCCTGTATCCTTCACTGCCACTGATCATTCCGGTCTTGTGTCCTCTGATTCCGGTTTACTCCTGCGAAATTCGCTATTTCATCACGCCATCTTGTCACTGGTCTTGCCCTTGGTCTCTTTATGTCATGTATTTCCCATTCTGTTGTTTGTTTTGACCCCCAGTTGTCCTGTCTCCGATATATATATGACTTAAGCTCTGCCTCTTTTTCTTTCTAATGCTTTTAAGTATATCATCTACTTTTGTCTGTTGCCTGATCTGTGTAGATCTTTTTCTATCTCTAATGTTAACTCATAGCATGAGCCTTTCCATTCCTCTTTGAGCACTTAGGTAGTTCATGTTTCTGACCCATATGTTATGACGGGAAGGACACATTGGTTTAAAAACTTTCTTCTTAGGCATAATGGCAAACGACCTCGTAATATATTACTTTGTGTACCGAAGGCAATCCAACCTATCCTAATTCACCGTTTTATCTCGGCTTCGCAGGATGCATTCGACTAGATGAGTTGCCCTAAGTATATATACTCATTTACTGCTTCTCTACCTCGTCCTGTATTTGTATTTGCTCAACTTGAGTTCGACTGTTAAACATGACTAGTCTTTTTCATGTTCATTTTAAGGCCAATCTTCAGACTTTCCCTATCAAAAGCGTTTAAATTCATGTAATTCATTGGCTGACTCGCCGGAAAGATCAATGTCATCTGCGAATCTTAAATTGCTGAAGTGCTCATCCCGTTTTAATCCCTTTCTCCTTCCAATCCAACTTCTTGAATATTTCCTCTAGGCAAGCTATAAACAGCTTTGGTGAGATGGTTGCCTTGTCTAGCACCTTTGTTTATTGGTATTTTATCGGTTTCTGAGTGGATATTAATTGTCGGTGTACCATCTCTATATATATCCTCTAATAATCTACAATATATTTCCTCTGCTCCTTGTTTACGAATTGCATCTACTATTGCTGCTATCTGTACCGAGTTGAATGCCTTTTCGTAATCTACGAATGCCATACATAGAGGCTTCTCTCTTATTTGAATTGTGTGGATATATAGATGCACACACACATATATATATCACATAAAGATCTGATTGGATATGTCCATGTAATTCTAAAATGTATGATGAACTGATCGCTGGCTTTCATTGACTTACACATAACCGTAAAATAAAGAAAAATAGCAACACACATGATTACGATGAATCTGTTTATTGAACATGATTACATGCAATAGACCATACACTAATCTCTTTTATGGAGATGAGAATAACAAAAATTATATAATAGTATAATTTATATAAGTTGTGTAATGATATAAGTTATATAACATGTAACAGGTTTCAAATTAGGAGACATATCATGTATGTATATCATGTATGAAGATTTAAATATGCGAATGAAAGTACTTCGGAATCGGCTACTAATATGAATCACAATTCCACCTTTCGTATGGATTAACTAAGAAATATGTGTATGTGGAAGAAGGCTGAACAGGAGAAGGCCATTGTACCAGAAGCTGAAGCAGTTTGGACGTGTCTGCAGCTGTCAAGAGCAAGTGACTTTCATTTTCGTAGAAGCTGAAAGAATAACGCTTGATTAACCCCATTACTAAAATAATTCTGATGTCGTTATTCTTCGAAAAGCTGGAAAGCACGTAATAGTGAAAGCAAAGGAAGAATCTCTGTGTAAATGTCTTTTATGCTACATAAACAGATTCTATGCTAGATCGACATTCATACAGAAAACGAATTTTACACGAATTTATACAATCTTTTACACAATCATCGTTTCTTTCTAACAATAATTGATCTGTACACTTTGTCTTACAAAAGGCTAATAGAGATAATACGAAAGAAATGAATAGAGAGCAATCAAAGGTAGTTATCAGGCACAGGACAGCTATAAGCCTGACAGCCATCGTTCTGTTCTGGAGTTTCCGTTTGTTTCTCCGAGTCTCTCTGCTCCGCCAAATTCAAAGCCTGCATTACTATGGGGCTTCTTCTCTCGGCCGGGAACATCCTGCGAAAAAGGACGGTATGTTAGAGCTGTGTTTTAATGATGAAGTTGTTAACCTAGAACGGTGAATAAGGCTCCAAATTTGGGCATTCATTTTGTTAAGCTCTGTGTATTGAATGCAATGATATTTGTATGTCTGGGAGAGCGTAATTTCAGAGAAAATGGAAATGATAAGGTCACAGTATCTGATAAAAGTAGAATGCTCAAAATGCATGATCTCGAGCTGATTAACAAGCACAGAGTACGACGTACGAAAGAGAAACAAACTGATGTTACGTACTTTAGGTATAGAAGCAAAAAGTCATGATGGTACTCCGTTCCTTCTAGCCCGGCCATGAGCGAGCAGAAGGACCGCTGGAGGCAGCCCGGGTCCTTCATAACTGGTGGTGGTGGGAAGAAGGACTCGAGTTCTTGCAGTCCAGCCTCTGTGACGTTTCCTATACCGGCGAGTTGAAGAATCTTCGCAACTTCATCATCCGTCTGGTTGTCGCTTGATTTGGTGAGGTTGAATGCAAGTGACTGATTCAAGAAGGCTGACAGTCTTGTGGCTCTATCGAGGTGTTCCTCAGAGGTCCTCGCATCCCATTCCTCCAGGTCCCGCCGCCGACGACCAGCAGCGAAGGGAATGAGTGACATGGCACCCAGTAGCACAGCGCCTTTGTAGAATATTTTTTTGAATTCTCCTCCGAATTTGTCTTTGCTGACTTGGTTGAACAGCGTTTTCTTCAACTGTTCTCTCTGCATCTCTTGTACTCTAATTTGCATCTGCAGCTGATTTAAATCTCTCAACTGCTGACGCTGCTCCAAAAGTTGTTGCTCATTTTGTAAGTACTGCCGTTGTAACTGGTCCCTCTGCTGCGTTAGGAGGTTTGTTTGGTCGTTGACTGTAGGATTCCTTTGTTGATTGTTTGTAAACTGGACAGTCTGGGCAGGCAGACGTCTGACTGGCAGGGGTCCGAATGCCACCAGCTGACCTGGCTTGGCCTTCTTGGCAGCTTTAGGCTTCAGGAACGCAAAGGGGTCTAAGGGCGCTTTTGGTTGCTTCGGAAGAGGCACCAAATAAATATTTTGAGGCGAAGGGGTGGGGGGAGGAGGGGGAGGGGGAGATGGAGGAGAGGGATCGGCCGGAGGCAGCGTCGGCGGTGGAGCAGGTGGATTCGCTGGCGGTGGAGGACCATATCTTGCTGGGGGAGGCGAGGGAGGAGTTGCAGGGGTTGTTGGAGGAGGACCATAGACTTGTGGGGGTGGGGGTGGAGGTGGAGGTGGAGGTAGAGGGTTAGCTGGCGTTGTTACTGGAGGAGGACCATAGCCATACACAGGGGCTGGAGGATTAGCTGGCGTTGTTGTTCGAGGAGGACCATAACCATACATAGGGGCTGGAGGGTTAGCTGGCGTTGTTGTTCGAGGAGGACCATAACCATACATGGGCGTCGGTGGGTTTGCGGGCGTTGAAGACGGAGGGGGGCCATAACCCCCTGACGGGCGGCGTGGGTTCAAGGGAGGTTGGGGGCGTGGTCTGTCTGCACTTGGTCTTTCTTGGTCAAATGAGGTGTAAGAGGAGTCGTCGCTCAAACTGGAGTCCTGATTGGGTGCTGTGAGGAAGTGTGAAGGCTCAAATAAGCTACAGTCTATTCCAGACTGGCACTCTTTGATCCTGTCATTGCTTGGCTTGTCTGCACTGGCTTTGCCCTCAGTTTGGAAGAGCTCATCCTTGCTTCCTGAAATATGGTAGTGATAGTGGTAATTGTGGACACTGGTGGAAGAATCATTTCGAGAGTCACGTCCTCCACCAGGGGCGTCGAGAGGGTCACTGCTGTATCCCAAGTGGCTGCTGGGTCTTGATATCGGTCTCCAGTCCCTTAGGCTATCATCACTTGAAGTTTCCAGTGGCAAAGAAGCTGCGGGTGGCCGGTAAGTTCTCTGAGGTCTGACTTCATCTCGGAACGGAGGTAGGTACGCCTGAGGAGGACGTCGCGTGGTGGTGGTTGTAGTTGTGGGTGGTGGTGCTGGAGGTCCAGCATCTGCTTGTGGCTGCACAGGGGCAGGGAGAGCATAGATGATAGTTGGAGGAAGTGGATTGGCTGAAGGTCTTTGCTGTGGAGGCAAGTAATTGGCAGAAG
>BOPN01001202.1:310000-315000 GCA_017312705.2 Penaeus japonicus
CAATAATAATAACATAATCTATAATAACGATAACGAAATAATACCGTAACCGGCAGCAGGGATGATAAAGATAATAATAATGATCGCGAATGAAAATGTTTAAGAAAGAAGAGAAAGCACAGTGTAAAAGGGAAAGGCAGAACAGGATCTTTATATAAGAGCGGATGGCGACCCCCCCCCCTAAAAAAAAAAGAATGAAAGAGAAAAAAGACAAAAGCAAAAAGGGAAAATCCTGCATTGAAGATTATCCCACATAGCCTCGTCATCTTAAGAAAACAATAATGTGGATTCTGACATATCGGGGAGCTCTCTCTCTCTCTCTCTTTTCCTCCCCCACCCTCTCTCTATCTTTCTCTCCCTCCCTCCTTCTCTCTTTTTATCCACCCTCCCCCTCTCCCCCCTACCCAGTCCCGACCTTTCTCTCCCTCGCCTCGCATCTTGAAGCCATTCCGCGTGGCCACAATGGGACGACGTGATTAAGGACGAAAAGCTAATCGAAGAAGATTTCACCCGCGTTGCTTTTTGTTCCCTGGGCATGTGCTGAGGCGGCAAGTCTTGTTTACGTTCGCTGGGATGCCATTTACTCACTGGGAATTTGACTTATGTTCTGCTCAAGCTGTTTTTGGTGAATGTGGCTGTCTTGTATCATACTTGTTTTTTATTTAACAATAAAGAGGGTATGATTTTCTTAAAGAAGTGTTCTTTTATTCTAGGTAGAGAGAATTATTTTGAGGTTGGGTAAGACACGTGGAATTATAATCCCCCTGAAGAGACTTTGTGTAGGACGAACGCACCTTCCACCGGGCGACGAACAATGACCTATTTCCTCGCGACGTGGTGACTGCTTAGGGTTGTTTAGAAAGTGAGGGTTTCCTAGCGCAGGTACGGATCCTTCCAGGCCCAGGTGTGGACGAGTGCTCCCTCCACCTCTTCAGATATTATCTACACGAGCATGAGAGTCCCCGAGCTTATCCTCGAAAGAATCTGATCCTAATTATGACGAAGGATGGTTGCGGGTGAAGGTAGGATCTGTAGAACCCTCGTAAACAGACTAATTCAGGGTTGGCCACCCGCGCGTCGGAGGCCGAGGCGTGCATTGAGGTCTCCATTTTCTTCGCCGTTACGCAGCCTGGGAGAGGAACTCGTACCTCGCCGGGTGCAGAGAAAGGGACGTTTTGACCGCAACTTCGGCATTTTGTAATCATTAATTTTCGATTCCTGATTAACATGCAATTCTTGTGATACGTCGAGTACAAGAGGATCTCTACTGTATTACTCTTAGCTACTAATAACTACTAATTTCCTTGCATCTATGATCAAACTTAAGGAGGAAAAACAAATGGAATTAAGTCGAGAAGAAATTGATACGTCTAATCATCGCAATGCACCAGAGAACAACAATTAAGAGATAAATTACGATCTAAACAAAGAAGAAAAAAGGGAGGACATTAAACCGAGAAAAAAATAAATTGTTGCTACCATGACTCATTCGCAACGCTGCACACGGTTCTTGGTTGTGGTATTGCGCATTAAAGGATTCTTTTGTTCTTTATCATTGCACAAGCAAGGCCTGGAGAGGGGAGAGGTCCAAGGGGAGAGAGGAGGAGGAGAGAAAGGATAAGGAGAAAATGATAAAGAGAAAGAAATCATGGAGAGATTGAGGGAATCAAAGAGATAGATCTAGATAAATAAATATTTAAATATATATATATATATATATATATATATATATATATATATAAAGATAGATCTATACACACACACACACACACACACACAAACATATATATATATATATATATATATATATATATATATATATATATATATATATATATAGAGAGAGAGAGAGAGAGAGAGAGAGAGAGAGAGAGAGAGAGAGAGACAGATACAAACATATATATATATATATATATATATATATATATATATATATACATATACATACATATATACAAATATATATATACATGTATATAAATATAAATACATATATGTATAGATAGATAGATAGGTAGATAAAAAGAAGAAAGAGAGAAATCCCAAAAAGAAAAAGAAAAGAAAGAAAAAAATGACTAAAGAAATTTAAAGAAGCAAACAAGAAACAAACCAAGGGAAACGAAGGAGAAGAAAAGACACAGAAACACACACGAGAGGGAAAGGAAAGAATTCGTGAAAGAAATAAGTAGTTAAGAGAATGACAGAGAAAAAAAAGAGAGGGAAGGCGAAACGGGAAAGGAGGGAGAGGAAAAGAATGAATAATGATAATAAGATAAAGAAGAAGAAGAAGGAGAAGAAAAGAAGAAAGAGATAAAGAAGAATCGGGAAAAGATGAAGAAAAGACGACGAGGAATAAAAAAAAAAAAACAAGAAAAAATAAAGAAAAGAAGAAAATAAAAAAGAGAAAAAAACAAACAGTTAAGCGACAAAACTGATGAACGGGAACAGATGAAAAACAGATACAGCCAATTACGGGAACCTCGAAGCAGTTAATCAGATATAGATAAAGAAAAGATAAGAGATACTGATGACCTCAATTGGTCATTAATTGACACACGGCTTATCTTGACCTTTTTTGACCTTGTGTGCCATTTCGATATTATGATTTTTTTTGTTATGGATGTTCAGGTTATTTTGCAGCAGATGATTTGTATTGGGATGTACGTTGTATGTGTATACCATTGTCTTTGTCTATCTAAATAATACACTTACATACATACATACATACATACGTACACGTATGTATGCACACACACACACACACACACACACACACGCACGCACGGACACAAACATGAATATATCTATCTATCTATCTATCTATCTATCTATCTATCTATCTATATATATATATATATATATATATATATATATATATATATGAATAGCATTCCCACCTCAAACAGCAGTAATCCAACACAATCCCTTATTACGCGTCTGTCTGTAACGAATCCAGCCATGAACACCAAGCCGGACAGGTCACCTCTGCACGCAACTGAGGTCAGATCCATGATGGGCGGTTCGTGTGTGTCGTGAGGCGGGGTCAAAGGTCACGTGACCTCAGACTCGGGAGCGTAGGCAGGACAGACAGCCAACACAAATGCCAGAAGCGTCAGTAGATAAAATAAAAGGAAACGACTAAAACACGCACACAAACACAGCTAATTCGGGAAGGTTGATCAATTTGATAAAATTACTGAACTCCAAGAAATGTGTTATTTATCTTATTTTTTGCTCAAATGTTTCAAAATTTTGTCCATCTTTAAACATTATTAACATTTACAGCCTTTGCATAAATGTTTCTATTGAAAAGGACTTTCTTATTTCGAGGCATCTTTCAAATGAACTTTGTGTGTTTGTGTTTGTTTGTATGTGTGTGTGTGTGTGTGTGTGTGTGTGTGTGTGTGTGTGTGTGTGTGTGTGTGTGTGTGTGTGTGTTTGTATTTGATTAATGTATACACGTGGATGGATAGGTGAAAAAAAGAGGCAAGCTAGATGGTTAGACAGATAGACATTGCAAATACACATTTTTGTATGTAAAAATTGAGGAGTGTTTGGAGAGCGAGAGAGAGAGAAGGGCAGGTAGGTAGAGAGAGAGAGAGAGAGAGAGAGAGAGAGAGAGAGAGAGAGAGAGAGAGAGAGAGAGAGAGAGAGAGAGAGAGAGAAAGAGAGAGAGAGAGAATCATACATAAAACATACAGCATCTTATTTTAACGAAGATAAATAAAAATAAACCGAAATTAATCTACAGAACAAACACACTATTTCTCTCTCTCTCTCTCTCTCTCTCTCTCTCTCTCTCTCTCTCTCTCTCTCTCTCTCTCTCTCTCTCTCTCTCTCTCTCTTTCTCTCTCTCTCTCTCTCTCCTTCGTGAAAGACGAAGGCGAAACACCCTGGCACTGCTATTCACATTGCAAGGCACGGAGAGATTTCACTCGCATAAATAGATCATCCAGCGACTATCGGCGTTCATACCAGCACGGAACTGCTATCACCGCTTCGGCGATTCATTACCATTTACATTCGCCTTCGCTTGTTTTATTTGCATGGGAGAAAATCGCCATATGGTTCCGTTAGGCGTTAGGAATAGGCGATTGCTTGTAAAGGGGCTAGCATGTAGCACAGGAGGGTTCGTATGTGGTAAGAGTAAGTGGATGGTTTAGTAGGTCTTGCGGACTAAGTGGTTCTGTTTACCATATTTGCTTACCTTGCAAATTGATCATTAAAGTTGCACAAGCTCGGAACATGAAAGTAAAGCCGCGACCAAAGAAATGGGAATGAGGAAGCAGAACCAAAATATTTGTTTACAACAAAGCTGCTATGCGCAAATGTCTGATATTGTTCTGAATTGTTGGACTGGAGAAACCATCACGGTATATATTTTATGATGCGCATTGTTTGCATATCAAAGTAACTCCCGCACTTCTGAATCATTGCCACACCGCATTATAATGCTATGAAAGAATACAAACACATTGCACTTACACGACAAGTTAGATAATAGATTAACGGAAATTCGTCTGACATTCTTTTGACTTTCGGGCCATTTTGTCCTCAAAGCCTTATGGAACAGCCTGCTTTGTGCGTAAACAAGACGGAGTTTATCACTTACTTGTTAGGGAAGGCATCGCTGTCGTGTTCTCTTCCGTTCACAGAGTTCTGCCTCGCTGGGCTAACCTAGTGTCCTTTACGAGTGTATGCGTTCTCGGAGACTTCCCATAGTGATGCGCCCGCTAGTCCTCAGGACTGGCTCATCAGGTTGGAAGGAGCCACGCTTCGCTCTCGAGTCTGTAGCAAAGGAAAGGCTGGGGTCCCTGGCGATGTCTTTCGTCCGTCTGAAGTTGGTTGGGTCTAGCGACACTCGAGTACACTCTCGTTAGGGAAAGTCCGTCGATTGCAGAAGAAAGTCCCGACACCCTTCAGCACAAAATATGAATTTACACTTTGCCCAATTCTTCTGGCGAAAGGAAGGGGAACTGATCAATAAAAAGTGGCTAAGA
>BOPN01001202.1:327500-331061 GCA_017312705.2 Penaeus japonicus
TCATAAAAAATATTAGCATCACTATCAGAGTGTTAATAATCATGATGATTTTAGTGACAATAATAATGATGATAATAATAATAATGATAATTATAATAATGAGAATAATAATCACAATGGCAATAATGATAATGCCAATAATGATGATGATATCAATAATGATAACGCTAAACTGATAACAACAACAATAATACTAATAACTATAGTGATAACCATAACAATAAAAAACAAGCTACAAAAGGTCTACAAAACAGCCTCAACAATTGTACGTTGTATACCACAAAAAACTACAATATATATTTCTAAAAGAACACAGCTTTTAAGGAGGTGAGTACGTTATCCGAATCCCTGTTACAATAGTCTTGTTCTCTTAGTATTTCCTAGCAATTTGCCATTGATGTTGCTATTAGTGGGAGCAGGGACTGTGCTAGCAGAACTCGATGCTATTACTATAGTGTATCCAGCAACACCATCGTGATAGTGTTATCTATTACACTATATTTTACTATCATGCCATTAGCGTTACTAGCATTTTAGAATTCTATTTTAAGTGTTCGGTGTTATTCTTATTGCATTTTTGGTGTCTGAACTTACCTTTGCATTCAAAGAATTGATTTCTTAGGAGAGTTTATATTGTTTTGGGATCCATACACACAGAATCTGGGTCTCTTGGAATCATTTTTGAGATTAGGTTAGAATGATTATGCATAATTAGAGATATGGATTATGCAAAATTGATCGTTGGTATTTTTTTTTAGATTCAATGAAATATTCTGAATGGCTGTATATGATAAAAAAGTGAACCAAATTTGAATATATCAAGTATAAGTTTTAGGAATAAATAAATATTAATGCACGGGATATACTAATGATTCCCTTTCAGATAACAATATTTTAGGTCTCAAAATCATGACCTAAAAATATGGCTTCTTGTTTTCAGATTTTCGTTTTCATAAGTACATAGAGAAGGTAAGAAATGATAATAAAAGTCATGCCTTAGAGAAATGTAAATCAAACTCAAATACTTTAAAGGGAATATCTTGTCACATAATAACAATAATGATGATAGTAATAACCAAAAAAAAAAAAAAAAAAAAAAAAAAAAAAAAAAAAAAAAAAAACCAGTCAACAAATAAATGAATATAAACATTTTCAAAAGCTTTCAAGGGTCAGAGGACAATCACCTCGTGTACTGTTGCACGTAGTGTGATGATTATAAAGTAAATACTATGAGATTCAAGACGACAATTCTTGGCAAACAACACACGAGACTCCAAACTCTGAGGCTGTAGCATTGAAAGATCAAGTTGTGTTCCTTTTATGTGTTCATTTTGCTTGATATATTTATTTTTTAGTATTCAACGCACACCAAGAGAAAGGGGGTGGGTTGTTTCTTGGAGTGGGATGAGGGGCGTGGGGGGGCGTGGGGGGAGGGGGGTGGGGTAGTGTCTGAGCTTCAGGTGTATTAAAAAGTCTTTGTTGCATCGCCGAGTGACTGTATCGCCAAGTACCTGTAAACAATTTCTTAGTTGTAAATCTAAGCGCCATACCAAATACGGCGAAGTTATGAGAAACGTTACATACCAATTCCAACGATGTTTCTGCGAACGAGAGAAAGGACCAGATGACACGGGCATAAACTGCAGGACGTCACGAGGCAATAAAACCTATAGGATAACACGATTCTGCAAATCAACAGAAGGATCTCATATAATAATCACCATAGACGCTCAAGGAAAACAGATGTTCCTTAAACACAACAAGCCTCCTTTCCAAATCCTCTCCTCAGGACCTTCATGTTTTCTACTTCGCTTCGCCGTGCCCCTCGGACCACCGGGTAGATGAGATCAGTCACAGCACGTTGGGTATCTTGCCAGATCCGCGCTCTTGATAGGAGGTCCAAATAAAGGATTTCCCGGTGTCGAGATCCCCGCCTTGCCTCTGCCTCTCCTATCTTATCTCCTCCTTACCTCACTTCTACCGTCGACGTAAAACCTGTCTATCTCCGGCCGCCATCTGGATAATTAGCCACGTTTTCTCTGCCGTGTCTTCCTTTTCCTTCTCCTCTCTCGAGCGTCTCCCGCCATTTTGTGACAGGCGCATGCGACTGCAGAGTGAGCGACGCGCAACAAAAGCAATGGAAGTGTAAACGCGATGGCCCTTGATAATTGCACACGATGCCCGGGAATGTCGTGGCATTTGGCTTCGGGAAAGGAAACCCAGAGACCGAGAACCTGCTCCGACGTGGAGGTATGTTGAGGAAGACGTTGGGTCTTTTCCTTGATGCTGTTTTGGCCGAGGAACTGAAGGGAAAGGAGCTGGAAGGAGCCGGAGCAGTACACGTTTTTAATGTAAAGCATGATTAATAAAACTGCGTGTTTTATGTAAATGACCGTCCATATCTTGACCGCCTTTCGAGCCCCGCCCTTTTGATTTCCATTCGCTCTCGTCTTGCGCTGTTCCTTCTTCCTCTCTCCTTCGCTACTTTCTTTAAAGCTTCTTCCATATTGGGGTCCATTTCGATTTTTCAAATTTCTTAATCTGTATTCTCTTTCTCTAGCGCTCTCTCTTTCACTTACTTTCTGTTTTTTCTCCCTCTCTCCTCCCTTCGTTTTCTAGCTCTCATTCTCTCTCTCTCTCTCTCTCTTCCACTCTACTCTCTCCCTCCTCTCGTTTCCCCTCTCCCGCTGCGTTTCATCCTCCATCCTCATTCACCACTTCCTTCCCTTTCTGCAGAGAAGCGCGCAACCAGAGCACGCCGCCCGTTGCAGATTGCAGACTGCACAGGCGACGCTAACAGGTCCGGCTTCGGTTCCTTACCTCATTATCTGGGGATCGACGCGAAGCAAGAATAAGCAATGCAGCTGTGCTTGCCGTCCGGGGCTCGCCTTGCGTGCGGAATTGCATCCTCCGCATCTTAATATCGAGTGATGAACGGCGGGGGATGGGGTCGCCGAAGTGCGCTCTCTGATCGTTTCGTTTCGGTGCGATGGTGGTTGCCATAGCGACGCCAAAGTGAATGGCATCTGTCGAATCCGCTGTTACGCCTCGACTGCACGCCGGCACAAGGGGGTTTTATTTGTATTTTATCTGTTTTGTTACACTCATTTTTAAAAGAAATATACATACGATGCTCAGTTATATAAACATACACACATTCACACAAAATTCAAGTAAATCATCCATCATCCGTATAATTCAACCACAGTCCTCTCTCACCCTCCTCCCTCCAGTTATCCATGCGACCCTCCACCCACCTCAGGACTCCTATTTCTTCTCATTATCTAGTAATTGGCGTTGCACTTGCCCTTCTTCGTGTCAATTGCATTTCAATCTGTTTGCATCTCTGTCCATCTGGTGTCCTGCCTCATATATCTTCTCTGTAATACATAGACGTACGTTTTCCATGTTGGTCTGTGTCATAATTCTCGCTGTGCTCTGCTTATTCCTTACGCGAAATCTTAATATAAACTTCCCGTTACTTTTGGAGTAAAATTGGTCGTGGTCCATGTTTTTGATTGGGGTTCGTGACCGTCATATGTGTATATGTGTATATATATA
>BOPN01001203.1:35000-37500 GCA_017312705.2 Penaeus japonicus
GAGAGATCAGGAAAGAAAAGGAAAAAGTGTGAGAAGAGAAACACTAAAAATAAAAATAGAAAAAAAAAAAGAAACAAAAAAAAATCACAAAATTAGATCAGAAAAAGATAGCAAAATAATAGTACTAAAAGAAAAGAAAAAAAAGAACGAAAAAAAAAAAAAAAAAAAAAAAAAAAAAAAAAAAAAAAAAAAAAAAAAAAAAAAAGTTAATATAGCTGTACTTCGAACTCTCGCCTCGACGGTAAGCAACGCAGACGAAAAGTGTAATGCCATTTTTGCAAAGAGAAAATTGCTGTTTATTTTTTCCGTTGTCAAAAATTGGATCGCAATAGTCGAAAAAATTGCAGTGCAAGATAGGTTTGTTTGCTGATTATGGAGAAAATGGAGTTTATACCCTGGCAATATAAGAATAGGAAAGAGGAGATATCAGAACTTGTAAGGTTTATGGAATCGATAAAAACAATATATTGTTCAACTTGTCAAATTCTACGGAGAAAGAAATAGATTGAGGTTGAAAATATTTTTCTTATCTTAAAAGAAATAGATTTACAGCATGTAGGTTATTACTCATATTATGATGATGATAGAAAAAACACACAAAGAGAAGAGAAACTACGGAGACAATAAGATTTTCGAGAGATATATATATAGAGAGAGAGCGAGAGAGAGATTTTTGAGAGAGAGAGAGAGAGAAAGAAAGAGAGAAATATTTTTGAGAGAGAGAGAGAGAGCGAGAGAGAGATTTGAGACAGAGATAGATAGATAGATAGAGAGAGAGAGAAAGAGAGAGAGAGAGAGAAATATTTTTGAGAGAGAGAGAGAGAAAGAAAGAGAGAGATTTTTGAGAGAGAGAGAGAAAGAAAGAGAGAAATATTTTTGAGAGAGAGAGAGAGAGCGAGAGAGAGATTTGAGACAGAGATAGATAGATAGAGAGAGAGAGAGAGAGAGAGAGAGAGAGAGAGAGAGAGAGAGAGAGAGAGAAAGAGAAATATTTTTGAGAGAGAGAGAGAGAGAGAGAGAGAGAGAGAGAGAGCTGCCCTAAGATACGGAATGACTACCTAAACACCTTTACAGAAGGCTGGTTCGTTAGTCCTTATTGTTAGCGAGCTGAAAAAAAAGTTAAAAGTTACAAGGGTACATTTCTTATCTTTCTATCTGTCTATTGTTGTGTTGAAGAGGAAGAAGAGGAAAAGTGTGATAATGAGGAGAAAGACGACGAGGAGAAGGAGAAGGAGGAAGAGGAGGAGGACGGAGAGGAGAGAGAGGAGAGAGAGAAGGATGACGGAGAGGAGAGAGGAGGAGGGCGAGGAGAGAGAGGAGGAGGACGGAGAGGAGAGGGAGGACGACGAAGAGAAGGAGAAGGAGAAGGAAGAAGAGGAAAAGTAGGATAAAGAGAAGAAGGAGGAGGAAAAGGAGAAGCGAGAGGAGATGAAAGAAGAGAAGACGGAGGAGGAGGAGGAAAAAGAAGAGATGGAGGATAGTGAGAAGGACGAGAGGGAAGAGGAGAGGGAAGAGCAACAGGGAGATGAAGAAGGGAAGAGGAGGAAGAAAAAGAAGAGGATGATGATGAGAGGGAGAGAGGGAAAAGGAGGAGGAGGAAGAGGAGAGGGAGGAGGAGGAAGAAGAAGAGGATAGGGAGGAGGAGTAAGAAGAAGAGGAGAGGGAGGAGGAGGAAGAGCTGAGAAACGGGGAGGAAGAGGAGGAGGAAGATGAAGAGAGGGAAGAACAGGATGAAGAGGTTGAGAAGGAGGAAGACACGGAAGATGAAACAAATGAAGAAAGATAAGGCTAAAGAGAAATAGAAATAAAGCAATAAAATAAATACAGGGTAAAAAAAAACGATATTTGAGATAGATGATGCTAAAGATGCTCTCGCATAGGAGATGAGAAGATCTAACATCTTTTATCATCTCTCTATTTGTCATTACGGGAGAGAGAAAACCATTGGTGCGAGGCTAGGTAGGGGTTGAAGAAAGACAAAGAGAGAAGGGGAGATAAGAGAGAGGGAGGAGAGGTGAGAAAAGAGGTGGGAGAGGATGGAGAGGAAAGAGTTGAGAGAGAGAGAGGGTGGGGGGGGAGAGAGAGAGATTGAGTGATAGAAAGTGAAGGAGATAGAGAGGATAAAGGGATGAGAGGATAAAGAGACAGAAGGTGAAAGAGAAAGGAATCAGAAGGGAGAAAAAAGGGGGGGAAGGAAATAAGAAAGAAAGAATGAAGGGACGAGAGAGTAGAGAGAAAGAAAGAGGGAGGGATCAGAAGTGGAAAGGAAAGAAGAGAAGGAGGATGAAGGAAGGAGAGGATAGAGAGAGGGAAGGGGAGAGAAAGGGTAGATGGAGGAGAATATGGAGAGAGAGAGAAAAAAAGAAAGAGAGAGAGAGAGAGAGAGAGAGAGAGAGAGAGAGAGAGAGAGAGAGAGAGAGAGAGAGAGAGAGAGAGAGAGAGAGAGAGAGAGAGAGAGAGAGAGAGAGAGAGAGAGAGAGAGAGAGAGAGAGAGAGAGAG
>BOPN01001203.1:80000-82500 GCA_017312705.2 Penaeus japonicus
GGGAGTATTGAAACGGGTGCCAGCCGAGTGGATGCTGTAGGCTTTATCTCCGTCTGCATGTATTGTGTTGATATGGTTTTAGTAAAGGCAAAAGACAGTGGGGTTTGACTAACTCGTGCACATGTTTTGTGACTGAACCACCAAAACACAGTGACTGAACACGACTGACAAGGGACGACGACCATAAACGAACCGCGGTCTTCGGAGGCTGTTGGTCGTGGTCTCAGGCAGTGGGCCCTGAAGCACCCTGGCTGACACGAGCACCCTTGCCTGTCCGGATACCCTAACTATCCTTACCTTCGCACCGGTTGAGGGGAATGACCTGCGTATTTTTTACGTAATATATACATATACATATAAGAAATTACTGGTAATGAAATACTAGACTCTAGAAATGATTGCAGTATTATTAAGAGGTTCAGGAAGTTTTACAATATACCCTCCGTGAAGTTAATCCCTAAAGGCGTCTGCTGTTAGAAGAAAAAAAGCCCATGCGGCATCTCGACTCGGTGCTGTTGCCATCGCGCGCGCCAAGTTTGGAGGAGAATGGGACGAAGCATATAGCCAATCTTGCAGAAATTCCGTACGAAAGTGAAGAAAAAGGATGATATATGGCAATTACCAGAGGTAAAATGAATTAAGAAGGTAATAAAGTCATGAGAATATAGTGGCTGGAAAATGTGTTTTTTAAAGGAACCGTCTGGGAAAATGAGAATTCCGAGGACTGCTGAAGAAAAGAACTGAGATATCACCATGTGCTTCCGTGTTAGTGTTGGGATAGGTACGGTGTCGTGAGGAACTTCGTTTTTTTCGCTTGTTGTTAAAAAGAGAGGAATACTTTGTTTTAATCATTAATGACTCCTGTGGGATATCTGCATTTTCTAAGAAATGGTTACATTGTGTAGTTTTATCTCATTGACTTCGCTTTATCCATGACAGCGAGACCAAATGCAGATTAACAGCTATATCAATATAGTCCCACTTAATCATGAGTTACTTAGTTTGAATCGCTGCCGACTTGGTCCCATTCTAAGTGAAATGAAGAATAGGAGAACGAAAGCACATTTCAGGCTCGTATGTACAAGTACGGATTTATATATTCCTCACAGAACCTTGGTCCATCAACAGCGCCATGAAGCTGCTGTGTGTTCATGTTCTGTGTTTGTTTGTCATCTGGTCTGGAGTCGGTGGCGAAGCACCCAAAGGTTTCGTAACGTCTTTGTTTGTCTGGTCGGGTATCATAAGCTTGAATTTTTTATGCAATAGGATGAATATTACCGTGATACATAACTGATACCTTTTGTTGCCATTCGCCATGCAGGATGTGTCATCATAGAAGTCAGAGAGACGACGAAATTGAGAAAGGAACTAAATCGGCCCCTTTATCTTTGGCCCCAAACCTCCCAGACTGGAATGACACTTTATTTTATTAAAGACCTTGGAATGAATGAAACCACTGAGACTTTCCCTTTGAAGGATGATAATCTGACTCGTCCAGGGGAATGGAACCGTTTAGAAATCCTTCATACAAAGGTGAGTGGAAAATCCGTAGATTTTGACTTACGGAATATTGACACTGCAATTATTATTGGACACTTTTGAACTGTCTTGGCATCTTATTTCTTTTCCTCAGACAGATCATACGAGTCGCCTAAGTGTGTCCATCCATCCTGTCAACGAGACTCGCACCCTGAGTAACTCCACAAATTCTTCACTGAAGGAGTTACAAATAAAAGTAACTGGAAGGGCCTTGTTAGCTTCCAAGTGTCCAAACAGCACCATGCCACCAATTCTCATCGCTAACTTTTTTGAGGAAGCAGTGTCAACGGGTGAGAAAAATCGCATGACATGTTTCGATGTTCTTTGTAAAACAAACAAACAAACTAATAATAACAGGTGCAACTTCCCATTGTAATATATGATGCATAATATGTATTGCTCTTATCAGTTGTTTTATTGATTATGCTTGTTTGCGACTTTCTTAAGATTAACTTTTTCATGTTTGTTTCTTGCAATGAATATAAAAAACAATAATAGAAAGAAAATGAATATGAAAATAGCCACGGAGGGCCACTTAATATTAGGTTGAAAGTGATAAAATCTTATCTCCTTTCCATTCATTTTCGTACATCAAATTACATATCTTTTCAAGGTCAAGAATTGATGTATAAAGAAAGATCTTTCATCAACAATATGCTAATAAATACACTTTTTTTCAGAAGTGACGCAACCATCAGAAAGCAGTACATCACATCCTAATGTCTGGAAAATCTGCCTGCTACTGCTTCTCCCGATCTGTTTCCTCTCGGTTCTTCGCACCTTGTGGGCCTTCGTGAGGAAGCGTAGTCCGGCAGGACAGACAGGTCGCAGCCAGGAAGCCGACCTGCCCTTGGTCTCTCCCGTGGTCCACGACCCGCCCCCGCCCATACCACGCCGTTTCGCCGGGCTCCCGCTGGCGGAAGGAGGCGTGGGGAGGGACAAGGACATGGGTAGCCATATC
>BOPN01001203.1:87500-90000 GCA_017312705.2 Penaeus japonicus
ACGATAATCTGACTCGTCCAGGGGAATGGAACCGTTTAGAAATCCCACATACAAAGGTGAGTGGAAAATCCGTAGAATTTGACTTACGGAATATTGACACTGCAATTATTATTGGACACTTTTGAACTGTCTTGGCATCTTATTTCTTTTCCTCAGACAGATCATACGAGTCGCCTAAGTGTGTCCATTCTTCCTGTCAACAAGACTCGCATCCTGAGGAACTCCACAAATTCTTCACTGAAAGAGTTACAAATAAAAGTGACTGGAAGGGCCTTGTTGGCTTTCAATTGTCCAAACAGCACCAACCCACCAATTCTCCTGGCTAACTTTTCTGAGGAAGCAGTGTCAACGGGTGAGAAAAATTGCATGACATGTTTCGATGTTCTTTGTAAAACAAACAAACAAACAAACTAATAATAACAGGTGCAACTTCCCATTACCAATATATGATGCATAATATGTATTGCTCTTATCAGTTGTTTTATTGATTATGCTTGTTTGCGACTTTCTTAAGATTTACTTTTTCATGTTTGTTTTTCTTGCAATTAATATAAAAAATTATAATAGAAAGAAAATGAATATGAAAATAGCCACGGAGGGCCACTTAATATTAGGTTGAAAATGATAAAATCTTATCTCCTTTCCATTCATTTTCATACATCAAATTACATATCTTTTCAAGGTCAACAATTGATATATAAAGAAAAATCTTTCATGAACAATATGCTAAAAAATACACTTTTTTTATTATTGCAGAAGTGACGCAACCATCAGAAAGGAGTACATCAGATCTTAATGTCTGGAAAATCTGCCTGCTGCTGCTTCTCCCGATCTGTTTCCTCTCGGTTCTTCGCACCTTGTGGGCCTTCGTGAGGAAGCGTAGTCCGGCAGGACAGACAGGTCGCAGCCAGGAAGCCGACCTGCCCTTGGTCTCTCCCGTGGTCCACGACCCGCCCCCGCCCATACCGCGCCGTTTCGCCGGGCTCCCGCTGGCGGAAGGAGGCGTGGGGAGGGACGAGAACGAGGAAGTCCCGGATGATTCGAGGGCGATGAGGATCTCGTATGAGAGCGTGAACAGCCTCTACGGCATTAGTCCGTAGGCAGGAGTCGCGTCCTTCAGTCCAGATGCTTCCTAAGGGACAGGTAGTGGGGGGGGGGGGGGGCCTTTCTTGTCCCCATATATATATATATATATATATATATATATATGTGTGTGTGTGTGTGTGTGTGTGTGTGTGTGTGTGTGTGTATGTGTTTGTGTGTATATATATGTATGTATATATATATTTATATGTATATTTATATATACATGTATATATATATATATATATATATATATATATATATATATATATATATATATATATATATATATTATATATATTTATTTATTTATTTATTTATGTGTGTGTGTGTGTATACACATATATGTATATATGTATATATGTGTGTGTGTATATTTATGTATATATATATATATTCATATATATATGTATATATATATATATATATATATATATATATATATATGTATATGCATATATATGTATATATAGAGAGAGAAAGAGAGAGAGAGAGAGAGAAAGAGATATTTATATATATATATATATATATATATATATATATATATATATATATATATATATATATATATATATATATATAGTATATACATACACACACACATGCACACACACATATATATATATATATATATATATATATATATATATATATATATATATATATATGTGTGTGTATATATATATATATATGTATATATATATATATATATATATATATATATATATATGTATATATATATGTATATATATATGTATGTATATATATAATATATATATATATATATATATATATATATATATATATATATATATATATGTATATATATATATATGTATATATATATATATATATATATACATATATATATATATACATACATATATATATATATATATATATATATATATATATATATATATATATATATATATATATATATATACATGTAGACACACACACACACACATATATACACACACACACATACACATATACACACACACACACATATATATATATATATATATATATATATATATATATATATATATATATATATATATATATATATATATATATATATATATATATATATATATATATATATATATATATATATATATATATATATATATATATATATATATATATATATATATATATAGACAGATATATATATATATATACATATATATATATATATATATATATATGTATATATACAAACATGTGTGTATATATGTATATATAGACAGATAGATAGATAGATAGATAGATATACATATATTTATATATGTATATACATACATATATATATATATATATATATATATATATATATATATATATATACATATATACATATATATATATATTATATATATATACATATATATATATATATATATATATA